>JAMWET010000532.1:302500-392500 GCA_024036415.1 Prochilodus magdalenae | reverse complement strand
TTTCACAGCACAGAAGAAACCTGGAAGGCAGCAGTGCTATTACATCCACTGTAGATCCATACCGCAAATTACATCTCACTAATAAAACGCTGATATTGAAGCCATCCAACACGCATAATTGGCAGGAGCTTCGCAGCACCAGCACAGCTCTTTGCTGCTCTGTAATGCGCCGGTGGGACTGGGACAGAACCGAGCCTTGTTAGTGGAAAAAAAAAAACAAATAAACCTCCTGTTTCCTGTGTTTTCTCGGCTGGGGAGAACAGATGCGATCTGCCGTCATGGATGAAATGCTTATGAAACATTGAAGCCTCCCACCCAGGACCCTCACCTCTGGGACGCTTTGGCCACAGATAAATGCTATCAGCTCAGCAGTGTGTGCCACATCACTTTCAATACAGAGCTCAGTGCTAAATCATAACGGCTGTTGTACTTCATGGCATTACCATCAGCTGTCTGACTCGAAGTAATATCAGTGGCGTTTGTTTGCCTTCTTGCTTCATTGTGTTGAGCAGAGGTCTCTGCTTTGCTTCCTGCTGTACAGGAACCGGAGCTATATGTAAACAGGATACACAAAAGAAGTAATGGATTTCACTACTTCATGCGCCAAACATCGCAAAAAACAATCCACAAAGTCCAGAAAAAGAAGAGAAATAGATCAAAAGTCTGAAAGTGAGGTGTCCGCCATTGGCAATTTCCTAAAATAAGCAATCATATCTATTTCTTTGTATCACCCTAAATATCTTAAAATGAGTAAATATAGCATTTACAATGCTCTGCCTCAAAAACCACTCAACACCTCTCCCATTCTGTGTAACTGACTATCGCCGTAGTCTTCTAGTTAGCAGTTACTAACAGTTATCCTGTTCAATATTGCTCATAATTGTGAATTCTGATCCTTTTTGTGATTGTTTTCCTATGTTGGCTCTAGACATAAGGAGGATGGGTTCCCCTTTGAGTCTTGGTTTCAGTCAAGGTTTCCTCCTCGTTCTCTGAGGGAGTTTTTTCTTGCCACTGTTGCCCCTGGATTGATAATTGGAAGCTTGTAAATCTGCATTGTGACAACATCTGTTATAAAACATGCCATATAAATCAATTTGAGTAAAGGATGATTTGAGCATAAACAAATAAACAATAATAGGATACAGAGACTCAACAAAAAATATTGAATTACTGTATATTAAATCCAGTTTCTGCATCTTATCTTTGCCCATAGAAACAGCATATTAGTAGATGTTATTAACAGTGAATTTTGCTTACCTCATTTCTGCCTAATATAAACATTTAAATCTAATTCTCAGTAGATTTCTAGTTCTTGCTCTTGTGAATGGTTTTGCCTCTCAATGGTTTTTCCCTAAAGTGAGAAATTCTGAAATTCTGACACATAATACGGTTAGGTAATCATATCATGAGGAAACTCAGGAGGCAATATTTACGTGTCTGCTTTTCCAACAAGCCAATCAACCTGCAGAATCAGACATCAAGTCACTTTTGCAGAAAAGTTGCCTCATCCAGAAATCATAGAATATTTAAATCCTTTATTTCGCTTAGTGTGTATTTGGTTTCAGCATCGCTCCAGAAGTGATTTGTTGCCACCTCGAATCTGTGTTAAATGCTCCATACTTCTTTCCAGTACAGTGGCCTGTTTTAAAGCTAAAGGTAACATATTGGAAGCATGACCAGGGTTGCCAAAGTGTTTGTACATGATTACATATAGACTTAACAGCACAAGGAATGCAAATGGAACAGAAAGTAATCACATGCATTACTCATTACACATGCACAATAACTCTTTATATTGGCTTGCAGGTTGCAGATCTTGACAGGTGAACTAATCAGTAGTCTGTTTCCGTATACACTGATAAGCTAAACACTGATGCTGAGCGGTTCCTAAGCTGGAAGGTTCCTGCAGGTTCCTCAGCTTCTGTCCTGTACCACTTACTGTTTTCGCCCTGTTGAGAATCCCCTGGATCTGCCCCCTCTAACTCTGGGAGACTGAGAGCAGGTGTCAACTCCCTCTCTCTCCCCACTGGTCCTGTCCCAATTAATGCGATGCAACAATCAGTGGCCTCATTAGTGTCTCCCTGACATTTGTCTCGCTTTCAAAAGGTGCGTTTAAGTGCTCGCCTCCCTCTCAATCCACAAAGAAACGGATGTTAAAGTAAAATTTAAGCCTGACAGTTAGGCTAAGCTAATAAGGCCCGGAATGCTCTAATATGCCGTTAAATGACAGATTCTAGGAAAGCAGGGTCTTGTTAGATATGCACAGCTTTCGAAAAAAAATGTAAAAGCTCTCTGTTCATCTGCACTGGAAGTGCTGAATCTGTGGTTTCCAGAGGAAAAACAGAATTTCTCATGAAGCCACTAGGATTTCTCCCTTCCGGATCAAAGGACGTAGATGAAATGGTGATATAAATGGAATCAGTTGCAATCTAAGTCGACTTTAAAAGGCTGAATTTATGATTTGCAAAATTGAAATGCAAATGATTTGTGACTCACTCCATGTGTTTGCGCTCCCTTCGCTCTTTCCTTTTTTCCCCTCTTGGAGAAGGAGTGATCTCGGCTGCATTACTTTCTCATTTGATTGTTTTGTAACACATGGGTTTCCTAAGGATGACTCATCAGATGGGGAAAAAAATAGATCAGGTTTAGCTGAAAAAAGAAGGCAACTTTCCAAAGGTATACTCAGCCGCATCCATCTGGAGACACAGTGTCTACAGGTATTTGTCTCCAGTCCTACATGTGGCTTCACTAATGAGCTTACCTCCTTAACAAAGAGGGGACCTAATTAGTGTAATCGGGCATGGTTGGAACAAACACTTCCAGTCATTACAGGCCTTGATGAAAGAAGTTGAGTAGCAGGCTCCTACCCTAGCACAAAGCTATTTTTGGCTGGAAAATAATATTCTACATCAACTAATCTCCATTTAACCCCATTTCTCACTGCTTTAATCTGATATTAACTTGATCGTTTTGCACTACTTCCTGTGCAGTTACTGAATAATAAGACTTGGGCTCAAAGTGGTTTAATGTGTTTAATTTCTTTGCCCATGAACATTGTATTAATACTGGCCAAAAGTATATAGACAACTGACCATAGGACCTTTATGAGTTTGTTAGGCATCCCAGTTCAAAGCAATGGAGTTCCCTCCTCCTTTGCAGCTTCAGCAAACCCCACTCTCCACCTTTCCATTTCGGAGTGTTTCTCTGGGAATTTGAGAGGTCAAGTACGGATGTCGGATGAAAAAGCCTGGCTTACTATCGACTTTCCATTTCATCCCTAGCTGTAGAGTGGGGTTGAGGTCAGAGCTTAGGTCACTGGGGTCCCTCAAACTTGTCAAGCTATGTCTTTATGGACATCGCTTTGCTCAAAGACACACATTGATGGTGGAACAGGAAAGGGTCTTCCTCAAAATGCTGCCACCAAGTTAAAATCCAGTAATGCTGCATTAAAATTACCCTTCACTGGAACGAAGGGGGCCAAACCCTGAAAAAATCCTTCATCCACCAAACTTTACCATTGGCGTTGCAAATTCCGTTAGCATTCTCCTGATATGGAAATCCAAGATTCGCCATCAGGCGAATCAATTTATCACATGCAGAAAATATAATAGTTTCCACAGCTTCAGAGAACATGCTTCACACCACTCCAGACAATGCTTGGCATTTCCTTTAGTGATCTTACTAGTGATTGTGTGCAGCTGCTCAGCCATACAAGCCCATAAAGCTCCTAACTCTGTTTGTGTGCTAATGTTGCTATAGTGGTCAAATCCTTGTACATCAGAAATGATTTTTCTTGTTATATGTGTACATTTCTGTCATGAATGTAATTTCAAAATGACGTCATAATTATTTTGAAGCATCAGATGTGTGTTTGTCATGATTTCGTGTAATACCTCTTTGTGATTTTACTATATAGATGCTTTGGATGCCTGGCTTCATTCACCCCTACTGTGAATAAGCTCTGATTCTAGCTTCTGTAGAATACAGCATTTCACACCACACCACACTTAATGACTTGCCTAAATGATTTTAAAAATTGGCTATACAAAAAGTTAGAAAAAAATCTATAGAATTCTTTTATGTATTGAAGTCAATACTGTCATTGTGCTTATTGCTGAATTCCTTTCCAGTGGCCACATGCACACTAATCCATTTTGGAGAGCTGCCTAGCAGATAAGTCCAGTGATTTTCTTTTAAGATGAATAAGCTTGGCTGCGTGGGGTGTTTGATTCACTCCGAGCACTATTCGACTTGTCACAGGTCTCAGTGGTTGGTAGTGCCAGTCATAAACACTGACCTTTTCATGTACCTCTCAATATTTCCCTCACACTTTTAGTTTCTTTGTCTTGCCTGTGACCCTCCGAAAGGACATCCATTATTTATTTCACCACTGCGGGGAGAATGTTTTATACATTGGAGTTCTTCGACTTCTTTGGCACGCAGGGTTGCGGATCAATCCCTGATTCAGGCGCCGCTTCTTTCACACCACCTTTGTGCTCCAGGTGCGTCACTTAGAATCAGCGGAGATTCGGTCTAATGTGGTTTTGCAAGATGTGTTAATACGGCAATATCCTTCTCTTCTAGGCTTTTTTCCCTAGAAGGCCTTCCTAAATCAGCAGCGCATGGCTCTGAAAGACTAATGTGGGATTTATAAACGGTGAAGAATCGCTGCAGACAACGACAAAAGATTCATCTTAAAGCCCACACACCTTTGGCTTTATACTGTTGTTTATCATAAAGGAATATTCCATTGTTTGTCATAGCCGCATCTGCTGCATGTGCATCACATGCGTGATTGCCATGGTTTCCTATTCCTAATTAGAGAGAAAGAGGAAAAAAACAAGTTCTCAAGATACACTTATAATAGAAGCCAATAGGCAGTTGCTTCCTACTGCACCTACTCATTCTCTTCTATTAAAAGTGTGTTTCAAATGAAACTGCTTTTCTGAGAAAAGTTATTCTCTGTGGTAATTCAACATATGATACACATGAAGCAGCTGCAGTTTAGCTTGAGAAACGCTGGAACGTTCCTTAAGGCTTTCTCTACAGTGACTATTATGAGTTATTCAGTAGCTACAGTTGTTCCAAAGTTTGGAATCAGGGGTTATTCAGGGATGCACAATCAAAATCAGCTGCGATCAGAATCCACAAGCTTTGGTTCCTTCAATCAGCAAACAAACCAATTTATTTTGGCTGATCAGTGATGCAATTTGCGTATGGTGTAAATAACACAAGGCAGGTAAGTGCATTCAGGGTGCATTTGAATGCCGCAGCTGCAGCTGTACCAAAATGTCATAGCATAATTAAACACAACACAATGCGCTAAGCAGCCAGTCACTTACAGTCAGCGGCGCATGTTATTTGATTCAAGTTACTTGAATATGATTATTTGCTAATTAAAACGCTAGTTTGGCCAATTAAAGAGCAAATAGTGTTGTTTACATTGGGTTCTTGGATAATGTAACGGAGCTCTGGACCGTTCCATGGAGAGAGCATATATGATGGACAATGTTGGAATAAAAACACAGACAACTTCCAGTTTTCTTTAGTTTTTCCAATAGCCACTCAGCTATCCTGGAAATTTTTTTTATCCAGCAACAGCTGGTCTCATGTTTCATGTGTTCGTTTCTCACACACAACGAGAGCTTCTGCTAATCTTCTGGTCAAAAAAATCTGCCACTGGCAAATTTAGCTGTTTGAACCTGAATTGGGCATTAAACGTATTGACTGTTGTTTCCACTTTGACTATATTAATAATAGGTTAAGCTTAAGAATGTCATGGCTGTCTAACTACTTCATCATAAGAAGACAACAGGGCATTAGTTTGAATCCATATGATGGCCCAGCCAGGGGATCCATACATTACATGGAGCACAGCGCATTTTGTGGCACTGGCGTAAAGTCAGAATACGCAGGTAACACAGAGCCTCAAATGAATGCTCTTTAACTGAACAGGACTTACAGATGGGTGAGATAACAGACACGTATTTGTAGCTAAAGGAGAAAAAGTAAGAAACCAGAATCAAGATTTTCTATATTAGTGCTTCCAATTGTGGTGCTCAGGGTTTAGGGGCTATAGATGCAGCTGCATATGATAAGTGTAAAAGCATTTAGCTTACCGAGTCACCTTGCGTGTTTAAGGTGGTAGTAACTTCAGGCTAATGCTAATAGAGTTACACAAAGATGATGGGGCTATAAATGCCTGTGGGGCGTATGATGGCATGTATAGGTTGGGAAGAGGCGATACAGTGCAGTGAATGCCTCGTCCGCTGTGTGGACAATGGGTTGCAAAGCAGATGTTAATGACTGGCGTATAAGGAGTGATTGCGTACGTGCGTGAACATTACGTCCAGACATTTGTCCAGTCCATGCCAATCAAATCGCAACTGTCATTTGTGCTTTACACGCTATTAGGTAAGTTTCAGTCACGCGTGACTCATTTTTTGTTCTGTAAGTTTCTTTACCAGCTAATTTTGCATTTGAGACCTAAACATTGAGCAGTCCTCACTCAGAGCCTGTGCATGTAACATTATTATATAAAGACGCATGACGTGGCCAAAAAGGAAACTGCAAAATCTGACCTGTATAAATCTGACTCGACACCTCCAATATTCAAATGACTATTTCAGGCTTTACAGGGTAACTCACAGCCATGCATGCATTTCCCTCCTGACTCAGTCATGCCACTTCTTTCAGTTTGAACAAAAAACATACACAGTGCTGTCTTAAAGCGTAGCTATGCTTTATTGTACCATGCTAACAGTAAAACAGAGTTATAAGGGTTTGACTAAATCTTTTTATGATTCTGATATATTCTTAAGTTGACATGCGTTTGGCTGTAAACCCTTCCATGCTGCAGCATCCTCTCTGGACATGTAATTATGATAAATGCCTGTGTGTGTGTAAGAGAGCCCCTTTTATCACTCTCCTCATAATCACACGTGGGCCACTGACTGCTTGTTAGCTGACCTCCTCATTATACTAAAGCAGCTACATTGTCTCATATTCTTCTCTATGGACCCAGGTTCCTGTGCAGCGACCTGCCTAGTGTGTAATTATGATCCTGTTTTTTTTTGTAACATTAGATCCTGTGAATTTTGCCCCTGAGCTTCTCAGCGCATTAAAAAAGTGAAATCATAAATATGGTCCTGTAGTATGTGCCATTACAGTGTTTTTAGCTAGTACTCGTAGCTAGTCGCAGGCTTTGTGTTATGATGAAGTTGATTAGCTTGAGATTGGAGGTTTTTTTTTACCGGTGGTGTGTCAGTGTGAGGAACCTTTTGCACATTAAAGAACCTCCACATTAGGTGTGTGAAATTAGGCGTATGTCAAACGTGATCTCGCAACCAGAATATTTGGGACCAAGCATGAGAATGCTTGTGGAATCAGTTTGGGAATGTAGACTTATGAAGGTGGGAACAAACGGCCTGCTCCTTAACCCTGTTTGTTGATGTCTGTAGTTAGTCCATGGACGTGACGTAAGTTAGCGTGGCTAAAAAGTTCTCCCAAAAATCTCCAATAAAGCAGTTTAATGTGAGTCGTGTGTGCAGAGAGCACATTACATACAGTACATAATCATCTTTTACAAACCAGATCTATCTATAGAAGGTTCAAGCAGTGCTGAACCACGACTATTAATGCTAGGCCTTTAATTTACATTTACGGCATTTAGCTGACGCTCTTATCCAGAGCGACTTACAGGGTTAATCATATTACAGGTAGGCCAATGTAGTGTTAGGAGTCTTGCCCAAGGACTCTTATTGGTGTAGCACACCAGGATTCGAACCCCAGTCTCCCACGTGTGGTGGTGGCTACTTGGCAGGTATTGGTGTTATCCACTGAGCTACACCCTGAGCTACACCAACCCAATTTAAGGCCATAAATGTTAAGACATGGGGGAACAAAGCTAATTTCTGTTAAGGAATATAAAGAGTGGGAGATATAGTGGTAGGAAAGAAATGACAGGCTTGGTGGGATATTATTATGTCAATAGACTAGTGTTATTAAAACTCTTTGGGTTTCAGAGCTAACTCTGCATATACGTTTACCTGCTTGTGTTCTAACAACACAACCCTTAAGTGGTCTGTTTGTGAGGGAAAATGCCGAATCGATTTAATTTGATTGAACTTTTTTACTATGTCAGTATTTAGCAACAAAGATGCATCTGTGATGGCCATTTCATGTATTCTCCTCCCACACTCACTAGCAGATCACTAGCAGGGTGATACCACTGATTTTTCATTGAATCTGATGCCAAATAATATCAGGGCTAATATCCTGATACTGGTACTAAGACCAATACTTTAATACATGTGATTTTCACTAACGATAAATAATAAATGTAGTAGTGAATGTCTGTGCTTCTTTTTAATAATATGATTAAACATAGTAATAACAAATATCATATGTTCACCTAATCTAGTACTGTCTGTTAATAATGTAGTCCCTAAATTTATTAGATGTCTGAATAGTTACATTTAAAAGATCATTAAAAATCTAATGAAGATTAAACTTATCAAAACTCTGCAGCTTATCTAATATACTGCTGGGTGTTTTCAACGTTTGCGGCATATAATTCATAGGAGCTCTGTTAAATTGTCAGTTTTTGCTTGTAACTCTTTTTATAATCCACTCAAAGTAGTCTACCAATTATGAATGCACAGTCCAGTCACTCCTGTACGACTGTTCTTACTCAGCTTTTTTGGAAGCAGAGGAAGAAGACAGAAGGAAATGTAGTTCTTTACTATACCCTCAGCATCTCATTACCCTCATTTAGAGATACATATCAGTCCTACTGAATAAATAAACAAATTATATCCATATATTTGTGCCAGAATCATGAGTATCGATATTCAGGTACGGATCTGCCCATCACTACAGCTCGC
This sequence comes from Prochilodus magdalenae, assembly GCA_024036415.1. Classification (NCBI taxonomy): domain Eukaryota; kingdom Metazoa; phylum Chordata; class Actinopteri; order Characiformes; family Prochilodontidae; genus Prochilodus; species Prochilodus magdalenae. The sequence goes on along the minus strand of JAMWET010000532.1, from coordinate 383,615 downwards.
AATACAGTCACAACACAGAGAGCAAACAGTGTCCTAGTGAATCTGATAACACAGCTGTCGAGCCTATTCCCATTCTGTGATGAACTGTCCACTGCTTATTTAAATTGGAAATGAAGATTTTGAGCAGTGGCAGTTAGACAGTCTTAAAATCCGGGAGTGCTACAGCCACCTCAGCCCGCCACCACTTCCCACATCCCTCCGGCTTGGGGTTTTGTTTGGAATGCGTTGGTGCAATTCAACCTTTAATATTTGTTTGCATTTGACACACTTGACATTTGTCCTATGAGCAGTCAGAGCTTTTCAAGTCAAGCACATCAATTTACCACCCCAGCTATTAGCCGCTAGGCTAAATCGTGAGGTGGAGGGCTGCTGGAGCTTTTGCATCACTGATTAGATTCAGCACTGGTTGTGGCAGAGGGATATCACTCACGTCCAATAGACAATGCCGGGCTGTTTTGAACTTATTATTTATGCAAATATGCGCCGGGCCTCAAGCAGGCACCCTTCAGCCCCGCGCAAATGACACATCCATTTCCCCCTGGCTCCGCTTACATGACTGATCCCACGAAAGTCACCTGCCTGGCGCTGCTCAGATTAATCTTGCTTTAAAGTGCTGAGGCCGGTGACAAGCGAGATTGTGAAAAATGTGAGGCAGGACGCAGACTGCGGCTCCGTCCGGCTCTGCCTGCAGAGTCCCGCTGCTTAGAGGGAGAGATTTATTGGTGCGGGGGTCACGCGTGGGCTGCACGGGGATTTGTGGGCTAAGTCGGCCGTGTGCGCTCATCGACAGGGCTGTCTGGTTGGGGCGTGTGTGGATGTGTGTTTGGGGGTGGGGGGCGGCTTGGGCCGGGGGTTGTTGATGATAGGGTGGCCGATGTCCCTGCTTACAGAAGCAGGCTCTGCCTCATTAGGCTGTGTAAATGAAAGCTGCGCTTCTGTGCGCGCTCGGGTCAGGAGCCATGCGTGCGGAGAGCAGGCCATTGGGGACTGCGGGCCTACTCCTCCGTGAAGAATGACAATGAATAAAGCCGGCACTTCATGTAATTCATATAGTCTTGTTCATGTGTCGGGGAGGATTTTTTTCCCCCCTGAATTTGATCAGGGGAAATTGGGGTTGGGTGGGGATAGGGGTGGTTGTTGAGGGAGTGGGCAGAATTTTAATGAAGCCCCCCTGTCCACTGGCGCATGACTGAGAGGGAATCGCTTCATGTGGCTCCCCTAGTTTTTAAAATTAATCAGTCTGTTAATTAGCCCGAATGTTTACCAACACTGCGCTCAGGTTTCAAAGTGTCACAGGTCCTTTTCATCCTGATTTGTTCGGTGTGAGGGGAGGGTTTGATAGCTAATTACTGCCACATGAAACAGAACAGGGGCGCAGCTCTGACACGAGCTCGCGCAGAGCAGAGGAGCTAGCAGCAGCAGGAGCCTTAGCCAGTGCTACAGGCTGAGGATCAGTGGAAGGAGAGCGGGTCTGCTCCACTGGCTTACAGGCTGCTCCTCCGCTAACTCCCTCTACTCTCCCAGCTCCCACCACGAACTCTGCCAAGTTGTCCCTGCGTTAGAAGATTAGACTGCTTCTGAAAGGGGAGCTGTGTCTTGACCACAGTCACCCGCCTCCGCCAAATCTCCTCTGCAACAGTGGTAAACAGTGGGGGTCGCCTAGCCCAACGGAAAGGACCTAATGTTCTCTATGAAATATAATAAATACATTGTGTGTTCATCTTATTTGCTATAATAGACCGACTTCTTGTATTAAAACTCTGCATCCACTGTAGAAATGCTCTGTTTCAGTGGGAAGCTAAAGAGTTAAATTTGGAAAAATAAATAAATAAATAAAACGAAACGAAAATTTATCCAATCGTTTTTTTGCCTCTGTGGTATCCCAGTGGGTACAGCCAAGCAAACCTAGGATTTTAGGAGCTGACCTACAGGCCAAACAAGCTCTACTTCAGGCGTTTTACACAGTACAGCTACTGCAAGGTAATGTGTAGGTTAGCATCCAGGGATGCAGGAAATGGACTGCTGAGGGTGCAACTCCAGCTGCTAAACGAAATAAACAAAGATTCAAACCTGAAACAAAGATCTACACTCTCAGTTTAAAAAAAAAAGACAAGGGACAGTGATTAAAATTATGTTTGGTGTGCCATGAGTTCTGGCTAAATCCTACAGAGAATGTTTTGTCTCACATTAAACACAACCATACACAACTTCTAACACTAAGTCACTGTATCCATAGTAAACTTCTCATTCAAAGCCACTTCATCCACACTAAATATCTCATACTATGACACTTAATCCATACTAAACCTCTCAAACTAGTCCAAGTCAAATTTATTTACGTAGCACTTTTTACAACAAATGAACAGCAGTTTTACAGAGAATCCAGGTCCAAGCCCCAAAACAGCAAGCCAAAGGCAACAGTGGCTACAAAATCTCCCTCAAGGCGGGAAGGAACCTCGAGAGGAACCAAGACTTTGGTAGTAGATCAGCTCTGGACCAGGTCTCTGTATCCGTCTCTGTATCTGTATCTACGTCACGTTATATTAACCTTCTCATACTAAGTCACGTTATACTAATCTTCTCATACCACGTCACATTATACTAACCTTCTCATACTACGTCACTTTATACTAAACTTCTCATACCACGTCACGTTATACTAACCTTCTCATACTAAGTCACGTTATACTTACCTACTCATACCACGTCACGTTATACTAACCTTCTCATACTACGTCACGTTATACTAAACTTCTCATACTACGTCACGTTATACTAACCTTCTCATACTAAGTCACGTTATACTAACCTTCTCATAATACGTTACTTTATACTTACCTACTCATACTACGTCACTTTTCTAGTAACCTTCTCATAGTAAGTCACGTTATACTAAGCTTCTCATACTAAGTCACGTTATACTAACCTTCTCAAACTAAGTCACGATATACTTACCTACTCATACTATGTCACGTTATACTAACCATCTCTTACTACGTCACTTTTCTACTAACCTTCTCATACTAAGTCACGTTATACTAACCTTCTCATACTATGTCACGTTATACTTACCTAGTCATACTACGTCACTTTTCTACTAACCTTCTCATACTAAGTCACGTTATACTAACCTTCTCATACTAAATCACGTTATACTAACCTTCTCATACTATGTCACGTTATACTAACCTTCTCATACTAAGTCACTTTATACTAACCTTCTTATACTAAGTCACGTAATACTTACCTTCTCATACTAAGTCACTTTATACTAACCTTCTCATACTAAGTCACGTTATACTAACCTTCTCATACTACGTCACGTTATACTAACCTTCTCATACTACGTCACTTTTCTACTAACCTTCTCATACTACGTCACATTATACTAACCTTCTCATACTAAGTCACTTTATACTAACCTTCTAATACTAAGTCACGTAATACTTACCTACTCATACTATGTCACTTTATACTAACCTTCTCATACTAAGTCACGTTATACTAACCTTCTTATACTAAGTCACGTTATACTAACCTTCTCCTACTAAGTCACTTTATACTAACCTTCTTATACTAAGTCACGTTATACTAACCCTCTCATACTAAGTCTCTGTATTCATACTCAACTGTTCATGGCTGCAGTAGTTGCAGTGCATACATTAACAATGTAATGTTAATTAAAGAGAACTGAACTTCTTTCCTCATCCCCTGCTGGCTGCTTCAGGGCTGCATCACCAAAACACGCACAGGTGGAAGTGCAAGGAAAGAGAGCATGTGCAGAGCTGTAGGCATTTTCTCCTTTCTCCTTCTCAATGCATATTTGAATGTGTGACTGTGGGTGTGACACAGTTATTGTCTTTTGCCACATTATTATCAGATTATGACATGATCTGTTTGATATAAATTATCAGTAAAATTCAACCCAAAAATCATTTTCCATGATGTCACCATCCATGTCATGCATGTACTGCTTAAGAATTCAGCGCCTCCAGCTTACACCACCTTCCTGCATCTCTGTTAATGTCAGACGCCCTAAATGTCCGTGTTAAATGTGGAACAGCCAAAACATGTTCATATAATTCATCCTTACCTTTAGTGCTAACTTACTAGATAGATAGATACTTTATTGATCCCAGAGGGAAATTAAGAAAAAATACTATCACTATCTAATATAATAATATCTTTACAATGTAGTGCTTTTAAAATTATTAAATTATATGAATTATGCAAAATCAAAAACTGTTCAGTGTAGGTGATAAAATCTCAGCATTATGCTACAGGCGCCACACTCAGCAACAATAACAGCATGACATTTAAATATCTGTTCACTACCACTGACAGTAGAATTACTACTCCTCAGGTTTGTAAAATGAATATAAGTTGATTTTTTTTATTTGTGAATATTTAGTCAATTTTATATATAAAAATTATAATCATATATATGTATAATACATTACTTATAATTATTATACATTATACATTATTTATATACATAGCATAGTATTCATTGTATATACATATTAATATTAAAAAGAATATCTAAATTAAGTTAATAATTTATATATTAATTTAAATATTATTAGTACAGAAATTAATATGTAAACAAGACAAAATGTTCACATGTAGGCTGACTTATAGCCCACAACTCTACAACATATAGACATTTTAGATGAGAGACTGTGCTTTAATGTATCGGAAGGACGATTCATCAGTGACGCCAATTAATTTTACATTTCATTGTTTTTAATATACTAGTTAATTACACTTTCTAGCCTCCTCACATAACTGCAACCATCTGGCGGTCTTGTCTTTGAAGGCATTCATTGGAGGTGCTCATGAATTGTGAGATGGTGTATGGTGTGTGGATAATTCTGTTTATATAAGCATTAATTCCAGAAGAGTTGGGAATTCATATAAAGGAGTATATGATTCAGTAATTGGCTGCACATTTAGTGATGTCAGTGCCTATAGCACAGAGAAACAAAAAGTAGCCTGGTGCACAGATTAGCACCACTGCTAAATGTACTACAGGAACTAAGCTTTCAAGGTGTAAAAGACATTTGCTGCAATAGACCACCGAGAAATCTCAGTTACAGGAACCAGTCATAGGAGCCACAAGAAAGTGTTGCATTTCATAATTAAAAATGACAAAAAAGTGTTCTCTGGACAGCAGAGTGCAGAGACTGCAACTCTACGGTAGATGTAAACTGCTAGTCCTGCAGGGCCCAGTGAATCAGGATATCGTGTTGGCCTGGCTGGGTTGGATGGCTTCCTTGTCACCAGGCCATGCATAGTGTCCTCTGGCAAAGTGCAAGTGCCTACTGCTGGTTTGTGGAGGTCCGCTCATGGAGCCACGCCAGGTTCTTCTAGCCTTTCAGTGGGTTCAGACATTAGTCATCGACACCAAGGCAAGGTCAGCCAGACCTGCCTGTGCCAAGTCGTGGGGCACCGTGCTGAGAGCTGTCTGCCCCACATTGCACCACAACGTTCATGGTTTATCCACCAGTCACTTACAAGACCCATGTTCATACATGAATGGCAAAGCAGGGTATGTTAAGGTACACATTTGAGAAATGCTATGATGCTGTGAAACGCAGGGTCATGAAGCTCCTTTCTTCCACACTAATCCTAACAGCGTAAAATGATAAACGGATGATCTATCATTGTAAAAGCAAACAAAGCCACGGTTCTAAGTGTTGCTCACTATGCCTGCCCTTTTCCATGTGGTTCAGTGTGCCTCGTAATTGTGGACGGTCCACAAATATAAATACCTCCAGCATTTCTAGCACCACGTCCAGCATTCAAAAGCTTTCAAAAAATAATAAATAAAGATATACCTATAAATACTCTTATCCTGTCACATCAGCTTTGTCCAACAGGGGGCATGTGTTTTTCCCCTTACCTTTAGGAACAGGGTGAAAAAACAACCCACTGTTCTAACAGCTAGCATGCTAAACCAGATCAGACAACAGGGCAGTTCAATTCCGGTTGAAGCTGCTTTGGTACAGTTCTTGCTAGCCTGTTTGCTTAATGGTACATTTTTCATGGAGTTCATGAAGGGTCAGGGAACAAGTAGGCCCTGCTCAACAAGGCTGGAGTGACACGCTATTTGTTTATATAGCAAAATTAAGAAACATTTTAAAAAGATGAAATGGCTGAATGTGACTGTTTATTTCATAAACTGTTTTGCAATAATAATAATAATAATAATAATAATAATTATTATTGTCTTATAGAGTTATTATCTATTAATATAAATATAATTAATATATATGACTGATGAATTAATATATTCATCAGTCATATATATATAAAGTTCATATTCCTCAAGGGGTACTATTAGAAACTGTAGGTGCATCAGTGATAGAGAGAAAACCGACACCAGTGTCACTAATCTGAGGATGAGCTCACTAATGTAAAGACATATGCAATTGTCTTTTGTTTACATTCCTTCATTTAATTCTACAGTGCTCTAATTGTCTATTGGACTACAGATACAGACAAACACTGGACAGACACTGGAGAGACCTCCAAGAGCTGCTGAAGCTGAAGAAGAGCTCTTATTTGTGTAGGTGCTTAAGCATGACTGCTGCATGATTTATGGGGTAGAATGGGACAATCTGAACAAAAATGGTACCAGAGTTTAAAAAATGGTACCACCGGAGGTACCAGAATTTAAACGGCATGACTGTGGAAGGCATGAAACAGGAGGGTAACTTTGGCTGTTTAACCAAACCCCCTATTTAAGTATTGGTTTGTCCCGTTTCCTAATGTTTGTTGTATCAGTGGTTTTGCTTTTGTTGGTCTGCACCACAGATGAAGGGCTTGTTTAGGGATTTGTGGCCATGAAGATCGAAGTCTGAAGTGAGGGGTGTATTTGTTTTACGAACAGTTTGAATATCAATTGTTCTCTTCTTGGAAGTAAGACTTCACAAATGACTCTGAATATGTGTCTATAACTTTCATGAGCACAAAGAATTCTTCTTGTTTAATCTTTTGCAGGCTGCAGTTGTGATCTCTATTGGTATTCGGGATTGCTTCATCATGCATGCAGCATTATTATTGCTGATTATACCTGCATTAAAATAAGGGCAAATTCATAGTGGATAACCTTCACTATATCGTATTCAATACCTTCACACTTGAATGCTAAGTATCATCTTTGAGTTATGAGAGACATTTGGAGGCACGCCGTGGGGTGGCCACTGTTGGCGTCTCAGGGGGCCCTGTGAGAGGAAGCCTTCTCCCTGTGGCACCTGTTTGAGGAGGAATAAAAATGTACTTCAAGCTAAGAACATAGCACTGTATTATAAAAGATGGCTAAACACGAGACGGGGAGATGAAGTGAAGAATAAATAAATACTCAAAGATGAAAGTTCACCTTGGTTTTCCTCAGGTTCCCAGGTGTCCAAAAGCGGAGCTGTGAACAAGGTCACACAGACTGGAGTGCAGAATTCATGACCCAACTGAAATACAAACTCTTTACGTAAGCAGGAATAACCCTTTAAAGGCAAAGAAAAGAACGGGAGAGAAAATCACTTTCAGTCATCAAAAGAGGCCTAGAGAGACGAAGGACAAAATGAATACCATTGATCCATTGTTTGTGCTTGAGATTTGACCGCAATACAAACACTCGAGAAGTTTGTTGGTATCAAGAATAAGCTGCTTTATTATGTACCCTTCCAGATGAATTTTGAGGAGGTCAAAAGTCATCCATGAGGCCTATAGATCCAGTTACTATGCTGGATATTCCAATATTCCAATATTCTGAATATTCAGCCGACAAAGCTTTGTTCTTTAAAAGCTACATACACTTTCTGAATGCCTTTACATGCAAGAAATTCTTAATGAACCAGTGGAAGAGTCATGAATTACGTCAATGAGCTGTTTTGAATATTTAGACTAAAGGAAGATCGGTTTAGGGAGGTCTTGCAGTAACCCTTTGTTAACTGTGAATTGGCATGTAAGCAGGATTGCCCAATAATACATGGTCAGGACTATAGAAAAGCACAAGCATTTAAGATTAGATGTGTATTTGATAACATTGATATGGAAACTGCAATAAAAACAAATATATAAAGCTGTTTATCTGGACAGTAAGCAATATTGTTCTTCTAAACTAAGACTAAATGTGAATATAGGTTAATACTGTAGTAACTATGTGTATCAACTAAGCTAATGGGCTTAACAACTACCTAAAACTGTCCTCAATAAACCTCAGTAGAAGTATTTACTATTAAATGCCTAAATCATCTATAATAAAAATGAATGCATTAAGGAGCAGGGGAACCAAACTTACCAGTGAGCTTGTGATGCCATAATAAATGTATAACAAATGAATAATACAGGTGTATTAATATGTACATTTACCTGACGCTTTCATCCAGAGTTAATCAGGTTACAGGTAGGCTAATGAAGTGTTAGGTGTCTTGCCCAAGGACTTTTTTTGGTGTAGCACAGCACAGTCAACCAGACTGGGATTCAAACCCCAGTCTCCCATACTTAGTGGTGGCTTTCTGGTGGGTAGTGGTGTTATCCGCTGAGCTACACCAACCAACATGTATGTATATGTACTCAAATAATGTAGAACGCTTTAAAAAGGATAATAATAATCAATTTAATTTACAGTGTGTCGTTTCAAACATAAGGGTGCTTTACAGAAATAACAAAATACATAATTAATTATAAATGAAACAACACACACAGTTTCCCAGCTGATACCCAACTACCCAGATGTCACTCATGCAGTCAAATACCCCAAGACTGCTACCAAAATCACCAAGATGGCACAACCCTCTCTGCAGAGCATCTACAATCTCAGAGTCCACAGGAGAGCTGCCTCCATCATCAAAGATCCCACCCACCCCCAACATGGACTATTTACACTTCTACCTTCAGGTCGGAGGTACAGAAGCGTGAAATGCCGGACTACCCTAGATTTAAAGATCTCTTTTCTTTCCCACAGCCATCAGACTCTTAAACAGACTTGAGCTGATGTCTCTCCTCATAGACATCACTGTATTTATAAAAAATTGCACGTAACTCATATCATTGGCTGCACAGATGAATAGTTGCACTACTGGTACTTGACTGTTTGTGCCTGCATACAGCTGCACACATCGTTTTGCACAATGTAACTGTTCTTGTATTGGTTATATTTTCAGCTCATTTTGCACAAAACACCACTTTACACTGGCTACAGACTGTTAACAATGTAAACTAATGTAGCACACATACCTGCACAATGTATATAGCCTGTATATAATTCTAAATTGTTTACATTTTATATTTCTATTATTTTTATTTTATTATATATTCTCTGCATGCTTAATTTTTGATCCTTGTTATCTGTCTATTTATATTATACTTTTTATTCTATGACATCCAGTGTGGGCAGCAATAGTTAAATATCATTGTACAGGAGAACTAAGTTTTCTCCAATTGCGGCGGACATATGACAATAAAGCTTTGAATCTTGAATCTTGAATCTTGAATCAGGTAGCCTCTTAGCTGCAGTGTAGTGTCACTCAACCAGCCAACCCAGACCTCCACGTAGCTATGATATATACCTGCACTCTAGTGTTAAACAAGTGGTCAACTCAGGTAGTCACGTAGCTGCAGTCTAGCACTGCAAAAGTGTTTGACTCAGGCAGCCACACAGTCTTAGTCTAGCACTGAACAAGCGATTGGCTCAGGCAGTCAACTAGCTGTAATCTAGTACTGAATTAAACATTAATGTTGATCAAGCGGTCGACTCAGGCAGCCATTTAGCTTCAGTCTAGGATTGAACGAGCGATCGGCTTAGGCAGTCACATAGCTACAGTCCAGGGTTGATCAAGCAGTTGATTCAGGCAACCACATCTAGCACTGAACAAGTGATCTGACTCAGGCAGACTGCAGTCTAATGTTGGACAAGTGGTTTGACTCAGGCAGTCACATGGGGTCTAGCAATTGACCCAGGCTGACATGTAGCATTAGCATTGAATAAATGACGGGCACAAGTTTCTATAAAGGTTATCTTGATATAATGACAAACTCCTCAGTCAATGGACAAATAATAATATACATACACACCAGTGTAAGGAAGCAGCTGTATCGCATCAGGGTACTTACAGTGGAGGCAAACATGCATTTCCATTGAAATAGTTCACCTACTAGATAAATGGTCTAACCCCCCTAGAGAAGTGTCAAGATTACCTAACACTGGTAAGTTCTTTCTTATTGAGAAGTCAAATGACTGATGTGCACATGTTAAGTAATAACATAATGAGGCTTTTAAGTTTACCTTGGCATTAGCTGGTATTAGCACATTCAATTCCACCCCTGAGCATAGGGACTCATTTGCATTATTAGAGTGTGCGCAGGACCGGCTTGGGGAATGACTTAACATGCGTGTGCTTTCCCTGCGAACAGCCACGGTGCCAAGTCAGACAGATGTACATCCCCCAGTTTCTCTGCCTTCCTTCACTGGCACCCAGCATCACGCCTGGCAGTGGGCTTAAGCTGTGGCGTGGTTCTCCACAAGAATGAGTCACGCGCTAGCCCTGCTACACACTCAACTCCCCACGCTCCCCGACAACAGCGAGCCCAAACCGCAAGGTGAACAGTCTGGACTCCGACAAAGAGAGGCACTGTTAGCTGCGTTTTAATTACAAACAGGGGAGCAAACAAAGCGCTGGGAGGAAGAGCTCAGTTGCCATCGTCCATCTGTGCTCACAAGGAGGGATTGAAGTTTCGTGACTCACGCGAGGACACCACTACTTTGTAAAGAGTACTCAGTGGTGTCACTGTAAGTGATGATAGAGGAAGGTCTTAGTAATTCTGCTTGGAGATGGTGGTAGTTGGAAGCCCAGGGCATACTGACTGAACACTTTCCAATATATAGCCGGATGCTGGGGGCTGGCTTCACAATGTCCAGAAAAAGAAATAACCATGCAAATGTGTGGGAACGTTCTTAAGATTCCCTGTGAAAGGTAGCATTTGGGCTTGTTCGAGTTTGCTTTTGATCCTGTTTTAATGTGAACTTAACAGGTTTGCCTCCTAAATCTACCCTTTCTTGGTTCTGACGATCAATCTCTATTCCACTTTAGTAGGTATATATGGAGACCGTTCCCTCAAGGCCGTTTCACAGGCATGTAAAAGCAGATCCTTCTTCTTTACGACTGCGGTTGTTCCGGAATGCTCTGATAGAACAATAGCCCCAACAGTGTCGCCACACTCGTGTCGCCCTGTTTCCGTGGAAACAGGTTATTGCTACCCGAAACAGAGATAGTCTCCAAGGGCAAATGTGCCGACTTCAACAGGTTTCCTGCCTCTTCGTCTTGTCCAGACCTCCCCGGAAAGAGAGCAAGGAGAGATTAATGGAGTGATTTGGACTTAAGCGAATATAAAGGAGCCCTGCTCACACCTGCCCTACTGTAGCTGTAGACTGTACATCGCCCCATATGCTTCCTGCTCGTTCAGTAAGTTGGTGTTTTGCTGCTATCGGAAAGGGATCTTGGTCGTTGAGCTCTCTGACATTTGTTTTTCTTCTGCTTTACGATGCACTGGATAGCACATTTTGTGCACTTATGAAATATTAATTCATTTCTTCCAGGAAATGGCTGCTTCCTGAACACTACACTAATAAAAATCCTGAATCTGCCTTGCCGTGTGTTCTTCTGAGCTTTTTCGGAGAGTTCAGTGGTCCATTTTCAATAATGTCCCTGTTATTGTACTGTGGAAAGTACAGTTCAGCAGATATCGAGGGATGTGTAATGCAATATCTCCTGCATCAGTGAGCTCATATCAGAAAATCTAGCCAAAGGAGGAAAGTAATTCCTCAATGTGAAATGCAAAGCTGAGACCCAAACTCTGAAATGAAAATGTACATATGTAGCTCAAAGCTCACTTATAAGGTTATAGAGTCAGTATCATATTAGATTACATATTTAGTCTGCGCTTCACTGGTAGCAAATGATATTACTTCTAAGATATTAAACTAGAGAGTGAATATATCTAAAATGGCACTGAATTTGCATGATGCTGCCATACTGAACAACTATAATTGATGCTTGCTTGCTGTTGCTTGCAGTCTCTAATCTAAAATGAAGTGTGGTGCTTAAAGGAATACTTTGGCTAAAAATCATAAAAACATAATTTCTGAAAAAGTCCAGAGACAGTCATCCAGACGAGACATGTTATATATCCGATATGAGCTTCTTTAGGTTACAGCGCTAGATGCAGATAAGCAGCATCTCTCAGCTGATCACCGCTTCTACAGTAGGTGATAAACGATGTTAATCACATTTAGAACTTATGTTTGGACATGGCAGGCAGGCAGGACCTTCTGCTCTCAGTGTAAACTCCTTCATCTCAACTTCAGGAGCTAGCAGTGGCCTACATATTTCAGAATAAGTTTGTGACTCTCATAAAAAGAGGAGTGGGTGTGAGACAGAGAGGATAGAGAGAGAAGAGAGTGACACAGAGAGAAAATGAGAGTGGAAAAAGTGGGACTGAGCTTCTCTCTGATGTAAAAAGTCATGAGAATACTTGTGAAGGAATTCCTGTTAGATTACTTGTTAGATCAGTGATCTGATGTACTGGAAGAGGGTCGTGTTTATGACCATAAGAAGAGGGCGACCATTTTTGGTCACCTTGTCTCCTACCATGCTTCTGAAGTCTTTGAAAGGCTTCCTTGTTTATCCTCTTCCTGTAGCTCTGTGTAGTTTGTTATAGTATACTGTAAAACATGTTTTTAATGTTGGGCCGTTTAAAAAAGTCACATTACTCTATTAATCATAAATCCTCAGTGGATTACAGAATTGCAGATTTGATAGTCAAGGTTAAGACCACCTAAACCACTAAATACATTGTTTCTGGTAAAACATTCAGTGATAGTAGAAAGTGGTGCACAAGCACTCTTCAGTTTCTCTGCGTGCTGCTTTTTCACAGCTTATATTTTAGTTGAAACAATTTGTAAAAATAAAGAGACCAAACAAGGCACATTTGTACATGGTGAAAGTTTTATTCCATTAAACTCATGCCAGTAGAATGTAACAGTAAACTCTGACATTTATTGGCACACCCCTCATAATCCTTTAATGTGCAGTGTAATTGTGTTTTGTGATGTAATGCTACCCTATGCTACCATAACATTCATTTATTAGTTCATTCATCTTCTAAGCTGCTTATCCCTCTGGGTTGGGAAGTGGGAGGAAGGCACTACTCATTGGGTGGAAGGCAGGAAACATCCTGGACAGGCCACCAGTTGACAGAGAACAGCATGTCCTGTATACATTGGCCTGTAGGGTAGTTACTAATAAAAGATAAACCATTTCAAAATTTTCTATAAATTTGACCATTTGGTTTTGGTTTAGTTTCTCTAGTGTAGTGGGTAGTGATAATAAAAAAAACATCATTAAGGCATGAGATCACACAAAGCAAAAAAATAATTGGTCTCACGTCCAAATTATATATGCGTTTTTAAATCTATGGCTCTTCTGCAAAATGGGGCATTTAGCCATAACTTTCATATTAGCAGGATCAAAGGCTTCAGTATATTGTTTGTGGAGACATTAGTACCATAAGATTTTATAACTGATGTAAAACACTGAAACATCTGTAACTGTAAAGCTTTACTCTGTTTAAAGGAAAAAACAGTACAATACTGTACTTTGATACTTTGGTACTTTGTCCCACGTAAGTCCTAACACCGATCAAGACAGCTCTACCCTCTCGGATAAGGTCACTGACATTTTGCATTTAGGGCCCAGTTTGAGAGTCCTACGTGTAAAGCCAGGTCTAGCTGCATAGCGGTGAATGTGAATAACCTGTCTGACTGTATGACATTATACCAGATCAATGAAACACTACGCTAGTGACCTTTCTAACTGCTATGTGCTATGTTGGACCTATTGAGAGTGCACGCTGAGGGACCATACTACTCATTTCAAGTGTCTAACCTCTGCCACTGGGATGCCATATTGTCTCTACACACAGTGAGCAAAACCTCCACAGGGACTAACGTGCTGGAAGAAAGAGCTGCCATATTTCAGGTCGGCTACAGTAATAGCCCAGGTATCGTATTTTACTTGAAAAGCTTTCTTTAGTCACTACTTCATCTTCTACAAGCCCTCATGCATTTTTTAAAGCTGTCATCCCACTCTCCTCTTTTCTCTGCGCAACCCTGCCATCAAAGCAGTGATATTATCAGGAACCGTAGGTGCCAGGGCCATTATCAATTAATGTGCCCTTTGGACTGGTGTCAGGACAGTGGTATGCTCGCCCGCAGGTAGCTGGCTAAAGAGCAGATGCGCGAGCTACCGTGACACCCTTACACCCTTTAACTGAGAAATCACTCTGACAGTAAATGGGAGGTTCAGGCGAATGGGAATTCTTACATTTGATATTTCATTGAAGATGATTTGTCCTGTACTTTAAAGCATATCACTTTGGGTGCCAGCGTTTGTTCCCTGATGAGCTTTTCAATTAACTGTTTGCAAAAATTCATAATGTTACACCTCTTAGCATGACTTTAAGTGCTACTTCCTTTATTAAATAGGGCTGTGTATTGGTAAGCCAAGCAAAACATATCATGATACAGTGGTTACGATTCAATACATCTTGATATATTGCGATACTGTGAGCAAGACTCATATTATTATAAATATTGCGATATTTTAAACATAATTTTGAGCAAACTGTCATAATATAAACACACATCACCATATGCACAGGTTTGCTAATGCTAAATTATGCTAATGCTAGTTCATGCTGCTTGTTTATGTAGGAGTGGAAGAGTCTAATGGTGAAGAACTCAAAATCAAATGCAACACAAAGTGTCTTCCACCAATCTTAGATTGGAAACTACTGATTAAGGGCAATATTGTTTTTGGATTTGTGTTTTAACATTGTATCTCAATATTACATTGTAATATTGTGATGCTTTTATTGTCCATATTTTTCTTACACCACCACTGTCAAGCAAAGCAAAAACCTGGATGAAATTCCTCAGGGCAAACCTGCAGCCAGGACAACAGTGGCAGTAGATTTGTCAGAATTTATAGATGTGGAAGGGTGTTTCCAAGGAATACGTTATTCAGTCACGCTCTATCCTGATCATCTGGAGAAGGATGGTTTTGGATTAGGCTCTGTGGAATACACTCACAGCTCAATATATACTGACAAGCAGATTCATACTAGCTCTAAGGTAAGATAAACCTTATGTAAAGCCCTGTTCACACCTGGTATTAGCATCCACCTCAAGTGATCTGATCACCACCTGTATGGAGCCTGAGTTACTCTATGATGTCTAACAAAAATAATGTGATAGAATAACAGAATAGATAGAAAAATTATTATTATGTAACATTAATAATAATAACTTAAATATAACAAACAAATAAATAAATGAATGACAAAACACAGTTAAGGTCTTAAACTAAAGCTTTTATTTATTTTTACATTAGCTAAACATACCAATAATAAAAGAGGAGAGACTTGGATTCGTATTATCCAATACTCAAGGTTCCAATATCAGCCTCAGAAAAAAAAGCTTATGTCACCCTTAAATATAAAAGTATAATACCACTCAAAGACTTCCTGTCATACATCCAAACCATTGGTGAATGGTTCTTTGTGCGATGTTACGCCTTCAACTCGGTACAAAAGTTCAAGTGCATGTAAATAGATTTCCATGAGAATTATACAACATTTTACATCATAGCAGAGGACTTGGCTTTATTTACTTGCGTTTTGAGACCAGGCTATGTACACAATTTCCCGATTAAAAGCCTACAGGTGGGCAGGGTTGATGATACGCTTAATTAGGCGTTAGGGAGAGCACAGATATTAAAGGATAAAAAAAATCATCAAAAAGGCAAAAGATTACATCATCCTCACCGAGATTAATGCCAGTGTGTCTGGCAGAGGAGCCATCAGATAGACATAACCTTTAAGTGAGCCATTTGGAATATATTAAAAGACTAATTTCCTGAAGTCCTGCCAGGAATGAATTATGTAGAAGTTGAAAATAGAGCCACAGAAACAATGTTGTGGGAAGTGTGCTTACTTGCACGAGGAGGAAACAAGCGGGTAGCAGTCGCAGGGCTGAATCAGTCATTACTGTACGCTACACACAGGACCAGGCAAATTTCGTTAACTTGTTTGTTTGTTGGTATAGCTGGAGTTTTGATCTTGCGTTCATTCAGGAGCCCATTACAAGACTCCATTCCTTGTTTCCTGAGATTTCCATTTCAAACCAGCGTGTGCAGGAGGTAATTTTAGAATTGATTCGCATAGCTATTTTAATCCCGGCGTGCATTTTATTTAGACTTTCATTAAGATTCATACCTGCTTCATACATGCTAATCAGGTTTCCTCTGGCTGCTTGACTATCTTAGTGTCACTGCACGGTGTCAGTGGCTCAACACCTTTGGTGAAGAATACAGAAACAGCTTCATCCTCCTGTGGTGTCATACATTAAGCACTTGTAGCACCCTTCAATGACATTCAGTGCTATTTCCTTCTGCTTGCTATAAAAAGTCTATGTAGGAGTGGAATTCTAAGGAAACTGGACTGCTGGTGTTTTTTTCTTCTGCTTTTTTTTAATGAACGATATGTACATTCAGCGTCCTCTTCGTGCGAAACCCCTATCTTGAAGATCTATTCACTGAGCACTTTATAAGATCCACCTACCTTATAGTTCCGCATCAGAAGTGTTCAATTACATAGTGTAGGTAATCTGGTGCTGCATTTATCACCTTCTACCACATCCATCTTTGGTCAGTTTCTGACCTCTGGACTGATGTTCATCAGATTATCATGTGGGTAGAGGATCACCGTTAACAACGGTAACCAGTGGGTGTAAGACAGTAGAAAGTAATGTATTACAAGTCAAGGTATATTTATATAGCGCCAACAGATGTTATCACAAAGCAGCTTTACAGGGAATCTGGATCCAAGCCCCCAGTGAGCAAGCCAAGGCGACAGTGTAAGAAAAAACTCCCTTAGAGCAAAAAGAAGAAAAACTGAGAGAAGCCAAGACTCAAAGCGGGAACCCATCCTGCTCTGGTCAACACTGGATTTCAAGACAAGCACAAAATATGATGGTAACTTAGAATTATATGCAATATTGAATAATATATCAAATTTAACCAATAACTGTTAAGAGTGAGAAAACGTGAGAAACAGATATGAAGGTCAGAATGAAACTTACTTAGTGTTGCCAGTGAAACCAGTGACTACTGGAAGGTGTTCATCACAGTAAAAACCGTTGAATGTCAATATCTACTACTAAAAGTCCACAGTAATGATTTATTAGCACAAACAAGAGAAACGTTCAGTGGTTTTTGAGGTAAAGGAAGAAATGTTTGATTAGTTTGTGAAGCAAATAAGGAAAAGGCCTGTGATTACAAAGCAGGATCACTTTACAGATTGGTAATAAGAAGGTAAAGATATGGTATTTTTATGGTTATAAGTTGTATTTAATCATTAACTAAATATCAATTTTGTAGCTGTTACTAAATAATAAATACAAAAATGTAGTGGGTGTTAACAAGACCATGATGAAATGGTGAAACGATGGTACCAAGTTGTACTTACCTAATAATCACCTGCTTCTTTTATAGTTCTGTACATGTAATAAGTGAGTAAGTGTAGTGGTAGGAAGACAGCAATGTAATAGAAACACAATGGTAACAAGTTGTACTTCCTTAAATATCCTATGCACATCTTCTAGTCATTAATAAAGGAAAATATAGTCATTGTATCAGTATTTAGTAACAACATCATGAAAAAGCGATTTTTATTTAATTTAAATGACCTGCTTATTTTATAGTTCTTAAGGAATAATTAGAGAGAATAACGACTGAGTACACGTATATAAAATATGATGTTAGAGTTATTATGAAGTAGTTCTGCTGTTATTACCTGGTATTAGGGCTGAAAAGACTGATTTCATTTTTATCTGTTTTTATTTCTTGCCCGTTATGTATGTAAATGGTGAGACACAGTGAGATGTTACAGGCAGCGTTTACAGCGGAACGTAATGGTATTAGATCCATAAAATGTAAACTTACGTATTCCCATCTTGTTTCTTACTTACTATTCCTCAAATCAGGTCATAACATCAGTTCAGAGTGGTCTCGTGCTTCACATGTAGGCCCACCTATACAGCAGTGTTACCCAGGAATAAAAGAGACAATGACTATCTTTAGTAGATGTGCATACGATATTTAGGGAGGTACAACTTACCATTGTGTTTCTATTCCATTGCTGCCTTGTTACCACTCCAATAGCTCACTTATTATACTTAATGAACTCTAACGTAAGCAGATCATATTAGGTAATTACAACTTGTTACCATTATTTTACCATTTCATAAAAGCCTTGTTAACACACTTGCAGAGTTAAAAGTCAAGGCAGAATGTTTATTGAACAGGGAAGTGAACAAACTAAGCAGCAATGCAAATACAGCAACAGGGGTAGGGCTAGAAACGTAGTAGAGGCAGGCAAAGTCGAAACCAAAAGAGACAATCAGCGGAGGCAATCAAGTTAGGAGGAAAAGGGTAGTCGACAACAGAAAGAGCTCAAGAACCAGAAAAGAGATAATACATAGAAAGAACGCTCAGGATTGGAGGTCGTAAATTAAGTTCAGCTCTCTGCTAAAACTCCGGTGATGGAGAGCGAAGCGGATTGGACGCGGGCGTGGCGTCATCGAGCGTTGCTCTCTGGGAAGTTGAGTCCGGAGAAGCACGGGAGCAGGGAAAACCCGGAAGCGTGACAACTCAATACAATTTCTGTTTTGTTATTTAGCAACAACTAGAAAATTGACATTTAATTAATGATTAAATACCATTTATTACTGTAAAATTACCATATCATTACCTACGTAATACCGATCTGTTAAGTAAAGTGCTATGATAGGTCAGTGGCATGTAAGGGAAGCTTCCTGATAGTGTAGGACATCATAAAGCTCTATGGTAGGTAATCTGACTGTGGTCTAACACACATACGTTCTCACATTCCCGGTACTGATTTAATTCAAATTCTCTTACCTGGGTGATTCATATGTTTCAGAGAGAACACTATTAACTATGTGTAATGTACAGCATTTAAAACGTAAATTCCGTCTTTAGAGCTTATTCTTTCCTGTGCTTGTATAGTAACGTGCATGTACATGTGAGACTGAATGTAAGCTGAATGAAAGCTGAATGAAAGCTGAATGTAAGGCTTTGGAAGCAAGCTCAGGAGGAACAGTAAATTCAGCAAGCTATCGATGAAATCATCCAGTCACGCCATTCATTAATATGAAGATTTCCACAGTGGTGGTGCTATGACTGGCCCCAGAGGGCCTAAGCCCACCTCTATTTCTTGTTGGCCCACCTAAAATGATTGCTTAAGTTTTACTTTCAACATATTAAAAGTTTTATGCATAAATATACCAACAAACTTCAGCTACAATTGGACATGTTCGGAATGGCAGTTTTCTGCACCGACGAATCAAAATCAGAGTTTAGCCAATAACTGAAACCTTGAGGTGCTTTCTAAAGAGGGGCATGCACGGCCTAATTGTTCGCCTGACTTAGCTAATTTTTTTTGACAATCTAAAGCAATTTTTTTTTCAGGTCAGGAGGTCAACCAGGATGCAATCAACTGTGCAAATAATCTGGTAGTATAGGAGCAAAAATGAGCCAATCTCATTGGCAGCCCTGCGATATTTGAACATGTTTCATTTTTACGGCTCAAGTCCTGTAGTGTAGATGGTCAGTGATGTAATTGAACGAGTGATTCAGGCAACAGGGAGTGAGAGAGCAGGGAGAGAGGAAAAAACGCAAAGAGACATGAATGTACATCTTCAGCAGACTGCAGAGGCAAAGGAGCTGCTGGCTGAATCCAAGTAGAGACTCAGTCTACATTTTAAGTTAACTTCCACTTTGCAGTGAAGCATGTCCCCAGTTCTTCCTCTGATATCTGCACTTTAACCACATTTACTTTTGATTTTGATGCACTTTTTGTGTATGCATATCAGCAAACAGATTCCATCTGGATTTGGTTGGTTTGTGTCATGTGATATTAAGGGACATGTTTTTTTTTCATTTGTCAAAACTCATTATATGAGTGTATATGAGATACGATAGTAATCAAGTAAGTGGTGAATGACTACATCAAGTGTGTGGGTGATTTTATCTGTTTTAGAATTTTGTTTGGAAGTGAGGAATCGCATGATCACAGTCTGAGTGGAAATGACAGTAGTCCAGTAAACCATGCAGCAATATAATCCAATAAAGATGTCCAGCTCTGAACATGACACGGTCATCGTACCGCCATACTGTCACATATGCGAACCATTGAACTGTGCTCTGATAATAAGCAGGATGGTCACTCTACTCTTTAGTCCAGCGGAGCTGACGTCCAAGATTTCTGAAACAAATTAGAAATGGTTTTCGGAAGAGTTGCTAAGCCCATGCAGTGATTTCCACTCCGGAACCATGCCTGTTTATAATACTGCCCTGTGGTTCTGAAGGCCCAGGGCCATACATTATTGTTTTTGACCTTGTCCCTTGTATGAAGAGATTTCTCCAGATTCTATTTCTCCTTTAATGATAGTATGTACTGTAGATGATGAAATCCACACATTCCTAACATTACGTTCTTCACTATCTTGCATTCCCCATCTTCACTTCTACCATACTCCACCACTCTGCGATGGTCAGTTTACACCCAGTCATGTTGCTGACCTCCTTCCACTGTGTCCCAGCATTCCCGTTTACATGGAAACAGGATTGTATGTCAGTAAAACTCGTTCAATTGCGTTTACTGTGATCAATTATTTCGGTCCACATGCAGTATTGAAAATGACAGCTGGGTTTTCCCCTGTCCTTTGCAGTTGGTACACATCTGTTTGGGTTACAGGGGGGAGGTAATGAGTAATGTAAAACCCATTAGAGTTTGAGAGAAGCAATTTGTAATTTGTAATACATTTTTCTCAGTAATTACCCCAACACTAGCAGTGGCACTGACACGGTAGTGTGTGTGGTGTTGGCATGAATGTATCTGTGATGTTGCTGGAGTTTTTACACACGTCAGTGCCATCACTGGGTGGACCAGTACTCAGAAATATCTTGACTAGAGCAGCTCTATGGTCAGAAACTGACCAAGGATGAGGCTAATGAATGACTAACACAGCAGATCAGATCATTTTAATTGAAAAACATTATTCCGGTCCTCTGCTGCTCTTGTTATGAAACTTGTGCACCATACCTGTTTGTTCAGTAGACTCATGCTGCATATGGAAATGAAGTTCAGTTCTAAGTTTAGTCTGTTCCCAGGACCGCACAGGGAGAGAGAAAGTCTGAGCAGAAAATATGTTGGAGTTGGAACTGAAGCCTCTGATCACGCTTAAGTAGCACTGCACCCAGCATGGTGAGAAAGGATAGAAAGTGGCCCTCGGGGGCCCAGAATGAGGCGGGATTCCACAGAGAGGGACTGACGCAGCAGTTGGCAGAGCGTGGGAACATAAGCACAGTTCGTATAAGTCACAACCTCCGGCGTCTCACTGTGCCACTCTGTATTGATCTTCTGCAACTATGCAGAGGCTGGAAAATAAAGGCAGCTATGTCTGTGACACTGAGAGACTAAAACAGCTATGTGGCTGAATAATTGATAGCAGCAGTAGCTATCAGTAGTTACAGACTGAGCTCTGATGGATATGTCACTCAATCCTCCAGCAAGGTGAGAGCAGGTCGCTGAGAGGGGAAGAAGGCTTCTCACCACCAAACACTGACTCTCTCCTAACAGGATTTGATGAGGTGTTAAGGCATGAGGTCAGGTGCTGGCGTGAAAATCCTGCTCTCGACTCATTTCACACTCAGACACTATCTGTGAGTCTTTGCTCTTATCAGAGCCTCAGCAAGATCACATCTTTCCACATCCTGGGTTAGTTCATCAGCCACATGACCCCACTCTCCAGGACATCCACAGCGGTCCAGATTAGACTCATCTGTTGTGCTAAGACTATGATCGGTTTTTGGTCATTTTTATTTTGACAGCATCTGAAGTAAAAATGTTTTTTGGGGAAAATGATGAGCTTTGATAATAATAAAGTAAATGTAAAGAAAGCTGGTTTGGAACTGATTATGCACATTGTACAAAAGGATGAGCATATTGTTGCTGTCCAAAGAAAAACAAATATCTCCAAAATGGCCACTTGACAGAAGAGGGCAAAAACATAATGTAGGTTTAATGTAAGTCAAGCAGTTTTGGGTTATTTCTGTATGTCCACTCATGAAATTTAAACACAGTGTAAACAGCAACTGCTGTGTTCAAATGATACATAAAACTAAATATTGACAAAAATGGAGACACATGTTTTTCTTTGGACAGTAACAAAATAGTCATATTATTGTTGAAAAGAAAACATAAAACAGAGAAAAACAAGAACTGCTTTCATTTTATCTCGAAAGAGTGAAAGAGTGCAGCCCTTAACAAGCTTAGAACAGAAGAGAAAATGTAAGTCTAGTATTAAAGAGGTAGTTCTTGCCCATTAGATCATTCCACTTACTTGTGAGCTTGAGAAACAATAATACAGACAGTCAGAGCTATAAGAGTCACCAGGAAGCACAACAGGGAGTTGAAATTTTGTTATTCTTTTAAATATTATCTGGTACATATTCTTTCAGAGCACAGTGTAGGCCCATGCCTCAGTCAGGCGTGACAATGACACTATCATTGCTGTAAGTGTCTAAAGATATGCACTTGGGACACTGTGGCAAAGTTACACCAGACATGGAGTTATACCAGACATGGAGAAAAAGCCTGTAAGTCCTGCAACATATAAAGTAGTAGTGGTGTAAGTAATCAGCCACATGTTCACATTTTCCACATTACCACTTTTTGTGTGACTTTCAAATGCCTTTCAATGCTTTCCATGTACAGGGCATGTGAAATGTACATTTAGGATTATACAGGATTTGCACTGGTTTTATCAGCATTTTGAGCCCATGCTAATATCTACATCTTCTGCACATGGAAATAAGCATCCCTTATACACATGCAAACGTTTAACACCTGCTCATCTTGAAGAAACTAGTGCATAAAGTTCCTTAAACTTGATTTTTAAAGTCCAAAAAATGCTCAAAGATATTGGAAAGATGACTGATAACATATTCTGATCCATTTACTAAGGCTTGCACTTTTTGTGCTTCATTGATGAACTATCAGCAGACACTTTTGCATGGAATATAATATAATCTTTCAAAACCAGACATAAATTTGTGGTGCTCAAAACGTCTCAAAACGTGTCAGTGACAGTATCAGCAATCACATATAGGCTAAACAAGCTTTGATCTCACTCTGAAAGAATGTTTATTAGCAGAGTAACAGAACAGACAGGGCAAGGGAATTCTCAAGACCTCTCAAAATTAGACAAATGCATACAGTATGAGAAGACGCAGTACAAAATATGCTGTGGTGTGGCTGTCCACACTGCAACCCTGGTTTCTTAAACTAGGCAGAAAAACACCCATGTAGAATGTTTTGGTTGGGAAAACTTTATTTACTAATATCTCTTTGTCCTTAAACTTCCATTGTCTTTTTTATTGGCTCCATTTTTTTATCCCGCGCTTCATGTTGAGGTAGTTAGATGTGCACCGGGCTATTGAGCCCATATGGTACCAACACCTGGCTCAGGGCATTGCATCATGAAAGGGAAGGCCACATATGGAATGGAATAAACAATAAATATTTATTGCACAAATAAAGTTTTTAATTACAGGAAAGCTGATTAATATCTGTGGAAGAGCGGTAATGGCTATATGAACAAATGGCCACCAGTGAGGATAAAATTAGAAAAAAAAACAAGTGATGCTGAAGACAAAGGGAGCACCACACAATGGCAGAGGATACTCTTTATACTGTTGCCAGACTTTGATCAAGGGAGCCAAACATCCCTAATAACTGCCCTGAGACAGAGACACACAAAGACAGCACAGGGTGGGGCCAAACAGGGCTGAGACACCCCACACCTTTCAGCTTACAGCTCAAAACCAAAATAAAATGAATGCTTTTAGCATTCCATGCTATTAATATTTTTAAAAATAATCATGTACAGGGGTTGGACAATGAAACTGAAACACCTGTCATTTTAGTGTGGGAGGTTTCATGGCTAAATTGGACCAGCCTGGTGGCCAATCTTCATTAACTGCACATTGCACCAGTAAGAGCAGAGTGTGAAGGTTCAGTTAGCAGGTAAGAGCACAGTCCTGCTCAAAATACTGCAATGCACACAACATTATGGGTGACATACCAGAGTTCAAAAGAGGACAGATTGTTGGTGCACGTCTTGCTGGCGCATCTGTGACCAAGACAGCAAGTCTTTGTGATGTATCAAGAGCCACGGTATCCAGGGTAATGTCAGCATACCACCAAGAAGGACGAACCTCCACCAGCATCACGTAGTGACCTGGCCTCAATCCTGCAAGAAGAATGGCCTAAAATCCCTCTGACCACTGTGCAGGACGCAGTATATGTCATTCCCAAGACGAACTGACGCTGTATTGGCCGCAAAAGGAGGCCCTACACCATACTAATAAATGATTGTGGTCTAAAACCAGGTGTTTCAGTTTCATTGTCCAACCCCTGTATATCACATACGAGTTGCTGTTTCCATATGGTTTCTTTATGGCAAAAGACGTTTCAAGACTGTGAACAAAACAACATGACATTTTATGAAATTTAAATCATCTACATAGTATTTGTTACAGTTTAGAATTTGCACTTTCAGTTGAATTTCTTGCATGTTTCAGTGCACTACAAGTAAAAATTGTTAATGTCGTTCTATTGCATATGAATTATTGTATTATTGCATATTATTGCTTTTAAATTACAATTTGCAATGGTTAAATCAAATGTTTTTAATTGGTCAAGACTAGATTAATATAACTATCACAGGGCATTTTCACAAATCCAGGATCAGATCAGAATCAGAAGCACTGCCAAGTGTGTGCAGACAAGGAATTTGTCTTAATGAGTCACATGTGTATGACATGTAACATACTACACAGACCAGATATGCACACAGACCAAAAACAAATATTTAACTAAGACAAATAAAATAAGAATAAAGAGCCACAGAGAGGAGCTAGAGCTGTGTGAATGTTTATGCACATATTACAGAATGACGTATCATCTGTACAGCAGCTATTGTAACATGTGAGCTACTGTAAAGTACAGTAAAGTTGTTAAACTAAGGTTTGAATTTAAAGTGCATTAACATATACATTTAAGCTTCTCACTGTGGCAGCCATTCCTGTCGATTCAAGAGCCAGAACTGACCCCAATGTAAAGTAACAAAACCCATAGCTCTAATTCGGGTTTAGTTTACACCAGTGATACAACAGCAGTTAAGTTGTTTTTGGTCATTCTGTGCTAAACTGATCAGATTTCTGAAATTCTGAAATTTCTGGAATGTTTCCAGTGAGGTAGGCACCATCAGGAAACATAATTAGACTACATTAGTTTACATACTGGTGCACGTGATGCTCTCAAGTGAGTAAGCACTAGTAGATGTGTGTATGTGTATGTACTTGTGTTGCACTTATAATGACCTTTTCTATAGGTATGAGCTCTGGACTGGGGTTGCCAGGTAGTGCACTTTTTGCTTTACATATGTCTGTGTATTAATCTCTCTAGGTATCAGCACTGGCCCCCTGTTTGGGCAGTGTCTGAGCTCATGGTGAGTTGTAGGCTCTACACTTCCTGTACTAGCTGGAATATTATCCAATGGAACACTAAGCACGGTCGTCACTAAGTCGCTCTGGATAAGAGCGTCTGCCAAATGACTTAAATGTAAATGTACTGGCCAGATAGTCGTGCTTGGTGACTTTATCATTCACTTGGAAGAGTAAAATGGAGCAAATGGAGAAGGGCAGTGTTAGATCCTGTTGGTACCAATAATGAGCAGGTACTAAAACCCATAAATCTGGAACCTTCAGAACTGGACCAACAACACAGTTCCAGTTTTCCAGTGCCAAATGTTCTGGTAACCTCTCAATCTTTATCCTCAGACTGTAACTTAAACAAGGCACACCTCCTGAAAAGTTTGAATGGTTTATACACACACGTTTCCTTAGGGGAAAGGAGGAGAGGGGGCAGTGGTAATGCTGGATGGTCACACAGCTCCAGGACAGCATGATTGTTGGCTGATGGGGAAGCTGAGAGGGGGGGTTTCGTGAGCTGTAGATCTACTGTCACTCATCTGGCCGTCATGGGGCGTCAGCTGCTATATAGACTTGTCATGCATAATAGAGGAGGGCACATTTTGGCCCCTAAATAGCATTGAGGATAAATTATTGAAGAACCATTTGCTGGAAATACATAAGCGGTGCCATGCGGCTGATGCAGAGGGACGTCGACACGCTGCAAGGTGAAAATACGAGGTTGTCCTACAGCAGTGTGTAGACTATAAACAAAACAGATCTGTCAGGTGAGCTTCCTCGAGAGGAAAGGTTGATCTATAATAGAAATCATTCATGAAAGGTATACAGGTTTATGCTCACCTTCCATTCCTTAGAGTGATGCCCCTAATTGCAAGTAAAGATTTAACTGCTATGAGATACTGCACACTGCAGTGAGGAGGAATTCCAGCCTTTTTCAAAAGCTCTGCATGAGTCAGTTCCTCATAAGTAAACTAAGCCATTGAGTCGTTTGATGGTTCATTGTAGTAAAACTTGTAGATTCAGATTTTCTTTAATATGATGTATATTATATTCTCTATTTGAAATTATTGCTAAGCCAATACATTTCTTCTGAGGTGTTATTTGTGATGGGATATTGGTTAAACAGAGGTACAGCATCTCACAACAGCGAGTACACTCCTTACTTTTTGGTAAATATTTGATTCAATGGCTTAATATTCCAGTAGCAACCTGTGAAGCTCTAGTGAACTCCATGCTCAAGAGAGTTAAGGCAGTTCTGGAAAATAATGGTGGCCACACAAAATACTAAACCTTTTTTCACTTAGGGGTGTACTCACTTTCTTTGCCAACGGTTTAGACATTAATGGCTGTGTGCTCAGTTATTTTGAGGGCACAGCACAATTACATTGTTATACAAGCGGTACACTGACTACATCACATTGTATCAAAGTGTCATATCTTCAGTGCTGTCCCATATTTACAAAAATGTGAGGGGTGTACTTACTTTTGTGAGATACTGTACATCCAAAGACTTGTATTTTCCATGGGGAATAGTTTGCTTCACAACACCCTGCATGTGACTTTCTACCCTAAATTAATAAAGAAAGAAATTGTACACTTTCAAATATCAGAAAACAATGTTAATCAGGCAGCACATGCATAACCATTTATAAGTTCTATACGTTTATAAGTGCTAACTGAGCAATATGTAGGATATACTGTATATCATAACATTTCAAATGAACTAATTCAAAGTTAATAAATGTGAACAAGTAACCGCTCTGATGGCATGGTCAAAGATGTCTATTTACCGTGTTATCGAGATATCGAAATAAATGCAAAGATGCCTGAAGCTCTTGGAAAGCGACCTTTATAGTGCCACTGCCATCCAGCCTCAGCAAGAAACCACGTTCAGCAGCAGAAGAACAGAAGTTACATAAACAGAAGCAAAACATGAGGTAACACTGGCACTGCTTCCAGATGCTAAATGCTTTCTTGGCAAGTTAGGAAATTAATTTTGATGTTGAACTTTTCTTCTAGACTGGTCAGGAGTAAAGAGAGAGGACGAGGGACTATGCATGTCCCATGAATTCAACAGGTTGTGTCATCTTACACATGGCTCTATCTATATGACTCTATCATGGTCTGGTTCTTATCACCACCATTGTGAACAATCCTTTAATTTCACATTAAAATTAAAATTGTAACTTTAATATTGGTGCTTTAGTATTCCTTTGCTCTGTTGCCAAACATAATGGACCGGTCTTAATTGTGGGTAATGTTAAGATGAGTTAGATGAAGGAATTGAACGAACATGCATACGTTGATGAGATTTAAGGATTCGTTGGAAGGCATTAAATCAATATTTTCCAGTGTAATGATCTGTTTGGTTTTCAATGATAAACATAGGCTTGGATCCCTGGGAATGCGCCAACTACAGCAAACAGCAAAGCCCACTCAGTTGTCTCTGATTCAACACAGGTGTATGTGTAGGCTCTCATTTTTAGCTCTATAGATTTTTTGCAATGGTTTTGTGTTGCATTACTATAGACTGATACATATTTTATGAGATGAGTTATTAAATGCGTTTCTCAGTCACTTATATATTACAACACTGTTCATTTTCCATGTGTACTGACGGCTTCCTATTAAAGTGATTCCTAGTCTTTGATTTATTGCTGTTCTATGGTATAAATTACATAAGGTAGGAAGATTATTGGCGACTTGTAATATACCTTCATAATAACTCACCAGCTAATCAATGCAATCGCTTTCATAGCAGGAATAGCAACACTCTGATATACTGATGTGTTATAGAGATAGAAATTATGACATTAATATAAGTTTTAGAATACTGTATGACTTAATTACAGTAAACACCTTCTTCTGGAGCCCGAGATCCATGTAGTATGTATAGCTGATGTAGTAATTAATGTGGTTATTTATAATTCAGGGTTAGGGATGCTCCTATGATTTACAGTATACTCACTGCTAGTTGTTTGCTATGAAATTTACAGCAAGGTACCACATTTCTCACTTCTGTTCTGTGTTAGAGCCCTCAAGCTACTTGGATCGGCTGAGGAGTGAATTATGTCTGGGGCAGGTGGTCCACACTCCGATTCTAGGATTGGACCATAAAGTCCATTCATCGCCTTCCTGTCGGCAAGGCGCCTTCTGCTGCAAATCACAGCAACAAATCACACTGCTGGACCCGACGAGTTAGCACTACTATGTTTGAGGCGCCTTTCACCCCATAAGCTTGTTTGTATGTCTTCATCCTGCAGCTTATAGTTCAGTAACTAGAGCACCGGCAATGCAAAACGACCAAGGTTCGCTAACTGTAATAGAGGCGCCTAACAGTTTTCACTGGACCAATGCCGTAGAAGAACCACTTTTGGTTTCCAAAAGCAATGGCTCTCAAACTGGTCCACAGGGGCCCCAGATGCCCAATCAGTTTTGGTTTTTGCTTCCTCCTCATGTAGGATTGTACAAGAAAACTGACTTGTGAACTGTAACAGCTGGTTTGAAATCTCTGAGCTAGCCTGGTCAGTGTTATCTTTATTTGTTTAAACTGCTGCCAATCCCACAATAAATTCAGACCTTAGATATTTAAAGTTATGTTATGATCTGTTTAAATCCAGCTTGTATAATCATGCAAATAAATGCAAATCATCATGTATAGTGCAATCCTATATAGAAAAACTCACAGAGCACTTTATTAGGACTTTCGTACCTACACTCACTGTCCATTTTATCAACTCCACTTACCATATAGGATCAAATTGTGGTTCTGCAATTGCAGATTGTAGTCCATCGGATTCTCTACTATGAGTGGATCAGACACAATATTGCTCCCGGAGTTTTAAATCGAATAGTCCACCAACCAAAACTACGCAGCAAATAGCATCCTGTGACCACTGATGAAGGACTAGACAATGTCCAACACAAACTGTACAGCAACAAATGAGATGCTGTCTCTGACTTCCCATCTACAATGTGTCTAATAGAGTGGACAGTGATAGCTTAAAAACTCCAGCAGCACTGCTGTGTCTGATCCACTCATACCAGCACAACACTAACACACCACCAACACATGCGTGTAAACAGAGTGCTGAGAATAATTCACCACTCAAGCAATACCTTCTCTGCGGTGGTCCTGAGGGAGTCCTTAGAGAACAGTGTAAAGTGGGGGTAACAAAGTATACAAAGATTCAGCTGTAGAACTATACTAGAGTACTTCTATAGGTTATGTGATAAAATGGACAGTGAGTGTAGAAAGAAGGATGGATGCAGTAGGATGGTCTGAAGAGCTCACTGACTAAATATGTCACTGTTATGGAATGTCTATGCACTCCTACTCTGACTGGCTGTGTGAAAATGAGCCGTAATAACACGTCCTCTACAGGGAATATACATAAATATGAGCATTTTCTGCATATTTTACAGGCAATTTATGTTTATTTGCCAAGTTTAGCAATAAAATATAGGTATCCCTTTCTTTTACAGTCCCCTAAGTTCCAGGTATTAACTAGGTAAGTGTGAGGTACAAACTCCAAAGTACTAGGTACTTATTTTGGGAAACAAGATGGTAAGTACCATGACAGTATAAATTCATTACACTGAAATGTCTCACTGGTTCTAGGTACTAACCAGGTAAATGTGAGGTACAAGCTTAGGTAGCATGATGGTAAATACCAATGCGGCTTAGTTACACTGAAAGTTTTCCTGGGTTCTTGGTATTAACCATGGAAGTGTGTGTAACAAGCTTAGGTAGCATGATGGTAAATACCAATGTGGCTTAGTTACACTGAAATGTCTCATGGGTTCTAGGTATTAACCAGGTAAATGTGAGGTACAAGCTTAGGTAACATGATGGTAAATACCAAAAATGGTATTTACCATCATGTTACCTAAGCTTGTACCACACACTTCCATGGTTAATACCAAGAACCCAGGAGAACTTTCAGTGTAACTAAGCCACATTGGTATTTACCATCATGCTACCTAAGCTTGTACCTCACATTTACCTGGTTAGTACCTAGAACCAGTGAGACATTTCAGTGTAATGAATTTATACTGTCATGGTACTTACCATCTTGTTTCCCAAAATAAGTACCTAGTACTTTGGAGTTTGTACCTCACACTTACCTAGTTAATACCGGGAACTTAGGGGACTGTAAAAGAAAAGGTTACCAAAATATAAAACATAAATCTAAAATTAGCATCATATTAGATTCTGCAAATCCGCATGACAGTTTCATAAATCTGATGGAGAGCACCTCATACCACTGTGGTCAAATCATATTGCACTCCTTTTTAAACAATATGGGTAAGGATGAATAAGGCCAGTGTGTTTCTGATATTATTACATTCACAATCATCCTCTGAAGGCCCTCTGGTGGATTCTGTGACCCCTAAAGTCCAGTGGATCAGTAGCCCTATCTACTCCA
This sequence comes from Prochilodus magdalenae, assembly GCA_024036415.1. NCBI lineage: Eukaryota > Metazoa > Chordata > Actinopteri > Characiformes > Prochilodontidae > Prochilodus > Prochilodus magdalenae. The sequence continues at coordinate 352,486 of JAMWET010000532.1, read as the reverse complement.
GTTACACGTTCTGGAACAATACATTTAGAAATCATTTTGTGATTTTCATTACACATGTGCAAAGTGTATAGTTATGTTTTAGGCATCTCTCCATTTGGACCACTGGTGGGCCCTTTAACACTGTCTTGCTCTTCGCTCTAATGTATGAAAGAAAAGTGTTCCTAAGAATTCACGTTCAAGCATAGGAGGTCTCACATGAGACACGTATGCATTCTGGGAGCTACTGTGGTGAATTATTTAGCAGGGCAATAATGTGAGAGGTTCATATTGAGGCAAAGGCTATGGTGATGGTGTTGGGGGGAGGGATAGAGAATGGAATGCGTCCAGGTGGATGCTCCTGTGTGAATCACCACATATGAATGTCACAAGCCAGAGAGCTGGCAGTGAAAACCCAGCAAGCCCCCCGTAGCCCTGGTGGTTATTGCTCACTCCAGCTCTGATGTAATCCAATTCTAATGGCCTCTATTTTTTTATCGGATTAACCTTTCTCCTTGGAGGTACATGGATCTTTTTTTGGCTTTATCGTAGTACATTTTAGCAGTTGCTCAAAGCTCCAGTTTGTGTCCTAAGCTACACAACCTCATTCTAAATAAATTGGCAGTCAAAATGAATGGTTGAAAGTGTGATTTGTAATGGTCTCTGAAAGACAGTATTTTAGAGGTGTTCCTTCAGCCTTGAAGACCTCACACCTCTTTGTCAGATATTTATAAGGGTACTTGTGTTTTTTTCACTGCCATGCACATTGGTGGTTGAATTCTTCTTCTCTGTACATTTCCCATCACAGTCTCACTAGTTCTGAATAAGATTTTCTTTCATTATTTAGTTTTCCCCCTCTGAATTCCTTTCCCTCACTCAATGGGCAGAATAGTATCTTCCATTGTCTTGAAATATCCAGCAGTTTCTGTGGTTTTCCTACTAGATAGATAGATAGATAGATAGATAGATAGATAGATAGATAGATAGATAGATAGATAGATAGATAGATAGATAGATAGATAGATAGATAGATAGATAGATAGATAGATAGATACTGTATTGATCCCAGTGGGAAATTTAAGAATACTGAACGTGATGAGCAGTTATCTTCTAGGTCTTCTAAAACCCAGAAGACCCACATATGCTTCGCTGTATTTGAAATGCTTTAAGTGTTTGTGATACTAGTACCTGAAAATTTGGTGTGCAGATTTTTTGGTGTTTCACAGGCTCTTCAGGCTGTTTTCACCCTTTGTTTGCAGAGGTTAGCATTCTGTTCCCCTGTATCTTAATACATTTGATCTGATTGGTTTCACATTGGATAAAATAAAGTGCACCGAATTATACATATGGGGTTCCTGTTGATTGGTGACGCATTTGGTGGGAATAATCAGTCACATTTTTGCACCAATTGTTTGCCTCCATTAGCGCCCAGTGAAACTACCCATTAATTTACTGTCACATACAGTTCTGTGCAAATAAGTCATAAGCCATTGAGCATTAAGTAATTATTAATATTTTTTAAATGGAGAATAGATTGCATAAAACAGGGAAAGTAAAATGGAACAAGCAAAACAGTACACCAAACAAGGTGTGTTAAAGCAACTCTAAACGCATCAAAAGAAGTTCTGATCAGTTCTTTCTGACTGCATCACAGCTAATGCCACACGAACATGTGAGGACCATGGTGGGTATAGGGCCCCAGGCCACCTCCATTAGCAGTAAGTAATAAATGAGACATTGGCTAAGGCGTTGGGCTTTAATCAGAAATATCCGGGGACCCAGAAATCTCATTTTCTGCTTTGATCTGTCAATGTCATCAGCAGGCCGTGTGATTAACGCCCTTAATGTGCTTGGCATCTGCTGCCATAGACCTTCGTACCCCATACGTAAGCAGGAAGATCAATCGTTCCATACTGGTCTACAATAATAATCAGGAACGTAGACATGTTTGCAAATGATTTAAGACTCTCTTATGGTTCCTGGCTGTTTTGTAGAGATTGCTCGTCGGCTCAGTCTAAAGCTATATTAACCACATGTACTGTCAGTGCAATGTGCAGTCCTTTAGATCTGTAAATAGCAAGGCACACACTCATGAGTAGTATTTTTAGCATTCCATACAGTATGCCATATCTAGGCTAGAACTATCACTCTGCCTAAAACCCTGAAGCGTATTTCAGTTCCTTTTCCTGAGGGGATATAGCAGTTAGCAGGGCAGGAAGAGATCTGCGTCATACTCGGAAAACCGGAGACATCTTCTTTGTCGTGACAGGGCCATTTGCGGTGTCTCCTCTTCCTTCCAGTGCGCTTATGTAAATGGCGGCTGAACCACCTCACACTTCTGCACTTGCCCAGCACAGGCCTCACACATACAGCCACAAACAGGTTCATATACAGCCAAAGTCCTGTGGGAATTCTCTCTATACTAGCTTGCAGTCTCTCTAGCATATAGGAGTCATAGAAGCCTGTGACGCTGTGTGTGTGGTGTGGGGGTCTGAAGCTGAATCTCCTGGCTGGAGGCTCCAGCGAGGGCTTTGTGATAAATTTAGTCAGTCCTGCTTCGTCGTGACACTTCTGTCTCCCAGCTGTGTTTTTTTTTCTTTCGTTCTTTTTTTTTTTAGCTGGGAGGATGCATTATTCATTCTTTTCGAAGTAGATGAGAGGGACTCTTAATTCATGCTATTCTTGTAAGTTGGAGGAACGCTACTTATGTTCCGTCCATCAGCTTCCAACTAACTGTGTGTGAAAGACAGTATTAGTGTAATTACTGATCCAGTAATCCATCTAATCCATATAATAATAATAATAATAATAAGTAGTAATAATCATCACTCCTCTCAAACTATAATGAGAGAACTTGAAAAAGTAATCAAACCCCTGTAAAAACTTTTACGGTTGAACTATAGTGATTTTCTGTTTATTTACAGGACTATGACTGTAGTGTACTAAACACTGTTGATCTCTCTGTTTCTACAGTCCGTTCAGGCACCCCTGTATTAGTAAAGGACAGCTTGTGCATGTGGTCTTATGTGCAGGTTTGTTACATTATGTAGAAATACAGCAAGTATCTTTATGGATACTGTTTAATAGATAGTACTGTTGACCCATCATACTGTATTATATTTGGTTCTATGTCATAGAAGACAGTCAGGATTGAGGCTGAGGTGCAGATTAAGTTTCAACTGTCTTTTGAGCTGGTTGGAAAAGAACTTCACTCAGAAAGAATCTTTTATGAATGAATTCAATCATGCCACACATTTCCATTTGGTCAAACAGAGCAGACTATACAAGTTTACAAGGACTTACTAATCAACAAAAATTAACTTCTTTGAGTTTCATAGGAACATAATACTTATTGACTCACTATACAGATTTCATTCGTTGTAATGCACTTTCATTCTTTTTGTAAAGTTATCATAAAGTAATGTTATTATTCTCAACATACTCTAAGCAATCCTGTTGGTTAGTCCTCTAAACGTAGGACACACTTATTTGGCCATACCTTCAAAGTTTCTCTCAGGCACCATAGCCTAGTAGGAGCCTTAAAGGAGCCATCAACAAAACAGCCTCTGTAAATTTTAAGGGATGAAGACAGCTTGATAAATGTTACTGTAAAATGGTGCATAACTTGTTAGGTGAACCGGTGTAAGCACTGATGTGTCCAGTGTTTTAGTGTTTTGGAAAAATACATTCCAAAAGTTTGAGAGCACATTCGAAATCTGATAGGACTCGGATATTTCAGTTCAACTTACAAACAACAACTAAACAAAAAAAACTATAACATCAAACAATGCTGAGAAATAAAATGAGGAAAAAATATTTGTATAAATTCTGCACTTTTTATATGTCACTGTTCAAGTTGAAGCAAATTTGTGAAATTGGTCATGTTCAGGCATTTGAACAAAAAGTGTGAATATTTTGACTTCCACCAAACTCGGACGACTTTCATGTGAATTTTTGTTTATAACAGATTTTAGCTAAACACATGGAATTAATGTAATTTGTAAGGAAACAAGTTTATGTAAAGTATAAGTAATATATATATATATATATATATATAATTTGTATAATAATGTATAATTAGACAGGAAGGCAGAATAGCAGCATATTCACCAGAGATTTCAGTTTTTCAGTCGGCACTTTGTGAAGTCTGAATGTTAGTACATGTGGACCCACCAATCGCACATGCACACACATCCACAAATGCACACCCACTTATTGGTTAGGCTAGTTTATGTTTATGTTGAGACTCTTAGGGCAGCCAGAGTGTGTATTCAGTGTGATGGAGCTGGTGAAATTGGGCTGTCCTCCTCACTTCTCTGCACTGGTTCGCATTGGTCTTTACATCAGGCCTTCAGGGCAGCTTCCCTGAGCCCAACAGCCCTGGAGCGCCTGGCTCAAATTTCATAATCCCCTTCTTTGCATGTGCAGACACGTCCACTGCCCACGAGAACACCCATCTCATTGAAATTAATCCATTGATCCTTTCCGTGCACGTCAGTCACGTCACAATTTAGAGCTAGGTTTATGGGATGTCAAGTGCGGCGCCCGGTGCTCTGAATCAATAATTAAAGAGTGATATTTTTTAAATGGAAAGGGCAATTTTTAAAAATAAGCTGAAGCAGGTGTGTTTGGATGAGGACAGATGAGGTTGGGGTTTGGAGACTGCTTTGGAATAGGGAGCCGTTAATAACTTGCGGTGTGGAGGGGTCTTGGAGAAAATAACCAGGAGAAAACAATGAGGGAGAAACATCAAATCTGGGGTGTGCAAAGATTTGCATAGTGGTGTTTGGTTGGGTAGGCTCAAATTGTTATTGGTTCAGTGATTCAGGCCGGAGGTATCAAGGGAGATCTCCACTAAAATTGCAAATTTAAAAACATAAAAAAATTTAAAAAACATTTTGTCAATTTATGCATTAAAAGATGCACCTGATGTATGAATCCACAAACAGTAACTAGTCTAACTAGGCATATTCGTTGGATACATCTATAACTCATGACTGTTTTGACTGGAATTTGTGGTCAGCCAATTGGTTGTTTAGTCAGTCTCATATCTCAGTGTGCTATGAGCCAAGAACCGCTGAACCCTCACCAACGTTCGTACCCTCAAACACAAACAAACAAAATGTACTGGTACAAAAGATAAAACTTTCAGGCATGTACATTGTATTCATTCCATGTTTTTGGAATCTACTTAGTTCAGTACATACTCATATGCAATTAAAGAGTGAGTGTGTCCTTGTGTAAAGATGCCCCGTCAGTAGATTGGGTCAGATGTCACACTGGATTTTGTAACACATAAAAATCATCAATGCATTGTTGGCCTATTTTTTGTTTACCACTTCAGAAAGATGTTTGATTAATCTCTGAGCTTCATTAAGCATTATGCCTGGATCCAGCCTGGAGAGTGATAGGTTACACCTCAGAAATCTTATTTAGGCAGTTTTAAAACAAAACCATTCAAGCATGCAAGCTAATTTATTATTTAAAAATTAGAACAATTTGTCATAATAACAACTCGCCCCAAAATGATTGCCATGTTTGCTAATGTTTGGTAAGCTGTAAAATTAGCTTAGTGCAGGACATTAGCAAGACACTTCATTCTCTTTTCTACTAGGAACAATGTATAACTGCTGAGATTTAAACCAACATAAAATTATTGCATTAAAATAAATTAACACTTAAACTTTTAACTTTTTTACTTTTAACTTTAAGTGTAAAAAAGTGGGAATCTGTTTACACCTCCATTTGTAGTGAGTCTTGACTTTCCCAGACAGCATAAGACATCAGACAAGTACATGCACAAAGCTACTATTCTACTTTTACATAGCGCTGTCTGATGTTGGAAATAATAACAATGTCACATCTTACCCATGTGACCAGATGCCCCTACCTGTTTTTCTGGCAGTGTATGACAGCCCTCCCTCACCCCATCACAAAACATGAGTGTAAGTTTGAAAAGACGTGGTGGTATCATGTGACCTTTTGAGCTGGTAGCATGATAAGGGAGATATTGAGGTAGAACTGGAGATGACATAAAGAAAGAAAGAAATAAGGCAAGGAAGAAGGAGAAAGAAACAAGAGATGATGTGACTATTTACAACACACTGTACATTTAAAAACAATGGTACTAAAAAGGCTTATGCCACAGAAGAACCACATTTGGTTCTTGGTTTGGTGGAACCATTTAGTGCATGATTTGATTTTTTAAAGAACCTTAAAACTCTTCTAGGTACAAAGTTTTTCCAGCATTTTAGTCAGATACTGTACAGTGGGGAAATACAGTTTCTGTATTTCTGCTTTAATATGCCTGGAAAACAGATTCTTAAAAGTAGAAACCAGTTAAACATTAAAAAAAAAGACTAAGAAAATTACAGAGTGACAAAAGTATGTGAAGCCTTGTTTTCAGTTTCTGGTGTGACCCTCTGTGTTATGTATAACATAACGTGTTATGAAGATCTGACTGATCTGATGCTGTAGATCCCTGTTCTTTATATAAAACAGGACAGCCACTCCTGATTGTCATCCCTTTGAATGATTATCATTTTAGAAGTTCACACACTTTTTCCACTCACAGATCTGTAATATTGGATCATTTTCTTAATATAGAATGATCTATAACTGTATAACTGCTGGTCAGTGTACTAACTGCTCATCCATAAACCTTAAAATCATACCTGAATCACACCTTGGCCATAACCAGACAAAGCAATATCATGGTGTTTCAAGCTTCCTAGCACAAAATGTTCTCTCCTCCACCCACCCACGCTGCTAAGCTGTACATTACAGCCCTCTGTCTTCGCATGAAGAGAGGAAAATCCTACCATCTTCATTGGAGCAAGCGTCTCTGTGACACTCCTCCGCGCTCCACCCCTGAAGATGATGCCTAAGCAGTCACAGCTGATTTACTTTGAAAATAGATGACATCTGCTTCATCCCTGCTGTTACAGCAGGTTTATGACCTGCTAATAGACTTCTGGGCATGTTTTAGCAGCAGGATGTCATTGGTAATTTTCTCCGTCAGTCATTGTGTCTGAAAATAATTACCCACCCTAAACAGGAGGGCCCACCACTGATTAAGATTCTACGCTCTGTGGTTTCCGGGAGAAATCTGTCATTCAGGAAAAGAGGGTATCCTATAACGATACTTTGGAATTACATTCAAAGCCAGCCACACAACCTTGAAGCATCATACAGTCAGGTTTTGTAAGTTACCTGTGGCCTTTTGTTAAATGATTCAATTTAATTGATTTTTATTAGAATGGTATGTGAGTCATATGTCGATTTAGTAAATCATGTCAAATTCTTAAACTATAGGGGAAAAGACAAGCTCTAAATAGTTACTAATTACTGGCTCATTATAATCACATGCATTTGTATTGGTTTTAAATTTGCTTGGGATGTGACACAAGGGAGTTCACATGGCACAGGACAGAAACAGGAATGACACTGCCTTATATTCAGGCTGCCTAATCTTGCAGAAGCTCCTGCAGTGAACGGCAGTCTAAGGAATGGAGCTTCTAGTGCCCCCTATAGGCCCCTATAAAAATTGTCTATGAGGACTATGCCTGTACCGTGGAAAAATCAAGAGACCACAGTCTGCATATATTTCATGTCTCCTCAAAATGCCCATAAAATACATATATAAAATACATATATAAAAAACAAATATCATTTGTCAAAGTCAGAAAAAATTCTAAAATATAATAATACACATAAAACAACAGCTATTTCAACATCACTGTGTCCATCCTTTACCTTTACAGCAGCTTCCTGTTATTAAAGGAAACAAATGTTTAGTTTTTGCACAGACATCTGCAGCCACAACTCCAAAGTGTAGTCTTTCAAAGTTCAGCGCATTCAGAGAAGTTAAAGTCTGGGCTCTGTTGTGGTCAGTTCATTGATAAGATAACAGCAACAGTCTCTTTGTTTCTTTTCAAAGCAAAGTTTTGCTATTGTTGTAATTTAATAGCAATATTTAAAAAAAAAGACCTCTTAAGAAACTCGCAACAGTTTATAGCACCATCACATGTAATATATTCTCAGCTAGTTTTAAGAAGAAGCTAGCTCTGTATTTCCTGGACATCATAGCAGAGGCAGTGAAGAGACAGAAGAAGACGTTGGAGGGATGGAAGACAAAAAGAGAGAGAGTGATCGAGCAAGATGCCTCAGTCTGGCTTTTACTCATCAGTAAGAGCTGAAAGGGATTAAGCAATGCTAGACAGTTCTATAGCTAATGGGAAATCACCAACAGCAGTTCAACAGCACAGTGTCTGAGCCTTCCAGTGTTGTTTATGAAATACTGCAATATCAGCTGTGACCATATCAGTGTCATTCTTGTTTCACAGTGTTTTGTGGTTTATCATAGTCCAATCTAATCTAATCTCCATCCTGCTTTAAGCATAGAAATATATTTGCAAGTCAATCTCATGAAAAGTAAGCTATGTAAGTTTGTCTTCTGATTGAAGGTTGACATGGCATCTTCTATACTGATGTTGTTTTTGCTGGTGTTTTGTGCCATATTCTTCTCTTCACATGCACATGCATCCCACAGGCATTGGATTGTAAAGATTACACATGTGATTTTGGTTATTACCACACAGAAATCAAAAACGTGAGTGTAATCCATAATATTCAGATCTCACATCATGCTGCTTTAATATATGACTAGGGCATGAATATTTGAGAGACAAGAATAATAAAAAAAATCCCTGTATTAAATTTACAAAACCAATTACAATATTATTACAATGTTATTACAACATTAATTAAAAATAATGTTTTTAATGTGAGTCATTCGGGATAGTAAGGCATGTATTCTCTATGTCAGTGGAATCTAATCTGGTGTTTAGTCCATGTTTGTACTCCAGCCCAACTTGAAACACAACCCAACTTGAGGCAAAAGGTGGGCTGTTTTGCTGGTCTTAAGGACTGAGTTGGGACCTGATGCTCTACACTATACAGCTATCTCAGTTATTACCTTTATGACTTCTTTCATAACTTCTTCACAACTGAGCATTATATTAGAATGGCATGTATCCACAACACAAGTAATTTTATATTCTTGAAAACAATGATTCCAAAGTTATACATCCAAAAATCTCCAAAAGTAATGTGTGTTTCAACCCACAATCTCCACTCAAAAAAGAAGCCAATACATCTGCACTGTGTTTTATACAGATGACATTTTCACTGCAAGTGTACTGATATACTACAGTTTATGAACTCCATTATGAATGTGGCGTCCAATTACATATGCATTGCATCTCTCGGGCTCCTGCTTAATTAACACATTTCCACTGGGGGTTGACGAAGATAACACCAATTACCAATTCACTGCTCGAAACAAAGTCTCTCCAATCTTGCCTTATGATAAATCAATTGCAATTATAGTTTTAAGGGTGAACTAGGTCCATAGCTATGATTAACAATCGTGACTCATGTAGTTGTTCTGCAAGTTCAGCAAAGGTCTGTAATAAATACATAAATAAATAGATAAAGCATTTTAATGAGTAAAGACAGCTTCTTGAGAACTCATTTTCAACTACCCGTCTAAACGTGCACTTTGCTGGTGGACTCTATGGGATAGAACCGTTTTTATTTTTCGCTGTGCCTCTTCATGATGACTAGGCATCATCCTGATTCCTTCATTGTATTGGACAGCAACAGCATCATTTTATTAGCTCGACCTTCTCAAACAACCCATCTTGGAAAGATCAACAACAGACAGCATAATCCATTTCACAGGACGTGCTTCTATCACGTCATGTGTGTTGCTGCTGTTTGCAGTCTTTCGTAGCAGCTCAATCAAACCAGCTGGGACAAGGAAAGCTGCAGCATGCAAGGAAGTGATATTGTAATAATGACACTTTAACCTGTTCTGCTTCTGACAGCAGCATCACTAAATCTGTCCTATACATCACGTATGCCTGTTGAATTTCACCAGTCAGAAGGCATAGCAACCAGATTGATTTCTATAACAATACGCTCTCATTTTGCGAGGCGCTCAAGGTACAGTGTTATTTTTAGATTCGTTGGATTTTATTCCCCATCCATCTTGGATTTTACACATTCTGACATTCAATCTCAACTGATAAATGAAGTCGGGCGTGGGCAGTGGGCACAGAGGCGTGATGCGTGGTTTTTAAGCTATAGAAGGATCTTACAGAGCTGAGTTGGGCGCTATTAGAAAATCGGTCTGTAAGACGGCAGGCAGGGAGGACTGTGGACACTCGCTGTTGTCTATACTGGAGCTCAGCAGGGATGTGAGCTGTACAGGAATAACAGGAGCTCACTAGATAAGGACTGTTAAAGATACTCCGCAGGCAAAACAGCAAGACACTGGCCAAGCACAGAATGGCTATGCTCACCAGACAGTCTACCACTCCGGGTGGAATCGAAAGCGCTTAAAGGAATAATTTGGTGAGCAGAAACAAAAGTACAGAATTCCCACTTTCCCCAAACGTAGAAGATCATCAGACATGTTGGAGGTCTGGAGTTTGCATATTCAGCGTTGCACTTGAAGGCACTGTTAGAAATTCTGGAGAGCGATTCTTTCTATTTAAACTCAACAGCAAAATAAATAAACTCCTTCTCTCAGTGCTCTTTTAGAAGCTGTACTTCCCAAACTCATGGACGCACATTACCACCCTCACCAACAATGGGCTGGCCAAATTGTATTTCAAGATCTTCATGGCCATAAAACACTTTACACAAACCCCACTTTAACCTTTAAGGCTAACGATGACACAGCAAGGCTAACAATGACACAGTAAGGCTAACAATGACACAGCAAGGGTAACAATGACACAGCAAGGCTAACAATGACACAGTAAGGCTAACAATGACACAGTAAGGCTAACAATGACACAGCAAGGCTAACAATGACACAGCAAGGCTAACAATGACACAGTAAGGCTAACAATGACACAGCAAGGAATGTCACTAACATTAGGTGGGCTGTGGTTTACCAAACTGTTGCTACAAGTGCTGACCAGTTACTTTCCCAAACATAGGCTTGTTTTGCCCTTTTGCCACTCTTTTGCCATTTCTTGTTTGAGTCCACCTTGCAGCAGTTGAAGGCACTGTTAGAAATTCTGAAGAGCGATTCTTTCTATTTAAACTCAACAGCAAAATAAATAAACTCCTTCTCTCAGTGCTCTTTTAGAAGCTGTACTTCCCAAACTCATGGACGCACATTACCACCCTCACCAACAATGGGCTGGCCAAATTGTATTTCAAGATCTTCATGGCCATAAAACACTTTACACAAACCCCACTTTAACCTTTAAGGCTAACGATGACACAGCAAGGCTAACAATGACACAGTAAGGCTAACAATGACACAGCAAGGCTAACAATGACACAGCAAGGCTAACAATGACACAGTAAGGCTAACAATGACACAGCAAGGCTAACAATGACACAGCAAGGCTAACAATGACACAGTAAGGCTAACAATGACACAGCAAGGCTAACAATGACACAGTAAGGCTAACAATGACACAGCAAGGCTAACAATGACACAGTAAGGCTAACAATGACACAGTAAGGCTAACAATGACACAGCAAGGCTAACAATGACACAGCAAGGCTAACAATGACACAGTAAGGCTAACAATGACACAGCAAGGCTAACAATGACACAGCAAGGCTAACAATGACACAGTAAGGCTAACAATGACACAGCAAGGAATGTCACTAACATTAGGTGGGCTGTGGTTTACCAAACTGTTGCTACAAGTGCTGACCAGTTACTTTCCCAAACATAGGCTTGTTTTGCCCTTTTGCCACTCTTTTGCCATTTCTTGTTTGAGTCCACCTTGCAGCAGTTAGACTACATTCAGGCTGCGATTTCTGTGCGAATGTTCCTATTCCACTTCCAAAGCAGCAGCAATTACGTGTCTCAGTCCTGTTCCACCTTATAAGAGGCTGCAGTTACATTTTGGCATCTGAGGCACCTGAATCCTATAGCTCCACTTAAGGTAGAAGGACAGCATTGTAATAAGAAGCTGGCGAATAGGAAACCAGCTTGTCAACTCCAGGAACTCTCTACACCGTTAAAGCACCTCACTGATGTCAACTTTCCCCACTGAATATTCTAAAAGCTTGTTACTCAGTCTTTGTTCCACATTTCTGTTCTTCTTTGACTATATCTCAGCCATTTCGCCACATATAGACTCTTCCTGTTGCTGATTGGCTGATAAAGTTTTGTGTGGCTCAACCTGTGTATTTCCTATTTATAGAGCCAGAACTGTTTACAAACAAGGTTTTGCAGCTATCATACCATGAGGAGATATTTGCAGTGTTTGACAAAAATGCATTGGATGAACATTGCGCACTGTGGCTTTAAGCTCTAAGGCTAATATAGGATAACATAGTGAAAGCCAATTAACAGGTGGTCTAGTAATCCCAAATGAAGTTGCATACATGGTTTTTGTATGGACAATATTGTGATAAATTATGTCACAACTTGCCACAACAGATTTTCTGAGTATCTTGTGGACATCGTTAGTATTTTGATCAATGACCAACTGCATGCTTTATTACAATAAGAGCATGCTTAGCCCATTACATTTAATGTTTCATTACATTAATATATCAGAAAAATATTATATTCTCATAAATAAAAAAGTCAAATTTGCATTAATTTAATTATTAATCAATTTAACTTGAACCTTGAATTACATGCCTTGTTTTTAGCTGCCCTGGATTGGGTCAAGGTATGACATGTGCAGATGAGGCTTTTTGATTAACCAAAAAGACAAGGCCAAAATCAAAAAACAAGCAAAGAATCGAATATGAAAGGCAAACACAAAAGGGAGATTCAAAATCAAAGTAAAAAAAACTTAGTGTGAAAAAACGGCCAAAACCTTTTTAAAAAAACTGAGATCACAAAGAGATGGTAATGGTAAGTCTTGGTATGTACTGGATAAACAGATACGATACTTTGCAACAGGTTAGACAAAGCACACATCTTAACTGGACGACAAAACAGGTGACACTAATCCGCAATCATGTTAGGTCGATCTGGGATAGGATGCTGGCTGCCTACTGGAGGTCTCATGCTCACCCAGGTTGTTCTGGAAAATGTCCCCAGTGGCTACGCTCAGTATTGAGCCAGAGGAATGTGTGAAACTCGAATCTCTAAACCTTTAAAACAAGCGTTTAAAACTTCTTTGTAAGCAGTTCTCTGCAATATTAAGACAGAAGTCTGGCTTCAAACACAATGCAGCGTTAGAAACTACAACAAGTCTGTTGTACCCCGGTTTACCATTAACTTAGCAATGTAACATGTAGTTTGCACAGTGTTTATTGGTGGTCACTTCTATTAACTGCTACATTGGTGTCATGGCTTGGAAGTATTCTTTTAAAAAAATGTACAAAAGCCCAGATGACGTTGTCAGAGAAGGGATATGGTTGGATATAGAATCGCTGCATCTTCCTGAAATTTTGGTTTAGATGACGCTGGAGAGTTCATACACAAAACTTCTGCAGGACTTTATAACTCCCTGTCTAAAATAGCCACTCATGTGCATGCCCAATGCTGAGGAGTGGCACTACGACCACTCAGGCACCAAAGCTTTTATTCCAGAAAGGCACGGAGGCACTTTAACCCGTAAGAAAAGGCCTTTTGTCAACCAGGCCTGAAGTATGCTGAGTACCTCAAAAAATCTAAATGGCAATTGAAAGGGCGAAGAAATGTGAAGCGTCTCATCTAGCTTCCTTTTGGATCGCCGAGGCAGGAAAACAGCGGACAGGAAGCCGAAGACGCAACGTCACTCCCGCTGAAAAATGTCGAGATTAAAATTTCATTCCTCGTTTGAGAGGAACCCACCCCTCTTTTTTAATACGCGCTGAAGAAGGAGGCATGTACAGGAAGCTCTCCAAAGGACTGATCATGTTTTAAACAGACTTCCCCCTTCCTCAAATATTAATAACGAAAGATTCACACATTAATCTTTTATTATCTGCATCTTGCCCACGTTTGCATACATTAGGAGCTTGGAGGGTTGCCCACAATTATATTACAGTGAATGTCAATTGCTAGGCACTGTGTTATCTTTTATCAGAGCAACACATAGCAACATATTCAATCACTACTCAGGTCCCAACACACATGCTTTGTGTTTTGCTCCTCAGTATTTTGCTTTATCTATAATTCTAATGGCATTTCATTTAATTTTTAAAATTATTTCTTGAAAATGTCAACTTCCCCTTACATATAATAGCAAATATACCAATAGGAATGGTATAAATCAGCTCTATATGGTCACCTTTTTGGAGATATGACATTTAATGACAGCAGTGTACAAGCCTCCCCATCAATTGCTAATGGGGGGGCTGGATCTAAGAGGCCGAGCCCAACTCCTGACAAACAACCCCAAACCATAATCCCCCCTTGACCAAACTTTACATTTGGCACAATGCAGTCAGACGAGTACCGTTCTCTTGCCAACCACCAAACCCAGACTTGTCCATTGGATCACCAGACGGAGAAGCATGATGCGTCACTCCAGAGAACACGTCGCCACTGCTCTATAGTCCGCTTTGCAAGGCTCGGATGCAGCAGCTTAGTCATGGAAACCCATTTCATGAAGCTCTCTACAGTCTGTTCTTAAGCTACTCTGAAGGCCACACTAAGTTTGGTCTGTAGCGAATGACTCCACAGAAAGTTGGTGACCTCTGTGCATTATGTGCATCCGCCGATGCCACTCTGTCATTTTACGTGGCTGCTGTTCCCAATTGCTTTCACTTTGACTGGGAGGAAATTTCACGACTAGACATGTTGCACAGGTGGCATCCTAATCACAGTACTACACTGGAATTCACTGAGCTCCTGAGAGCGGCTGATTCTTTCACAGATGTAGGTAGAAGCAGTCTGCATGTTGAGGTGCAGTCTGCATGTTGGTTTAATACACCTGTGGCCATGGAAGTGATTGGAACACCTGATATACATACTGTATATATATATATATATATATCTCAAAGACATTACTGACTGATATTAGATATATAATAAATAAATAAATTATATATATATATATATACATACATACATATGTATATATATATATGTGTATATATATATATATATATATATATATATATATATGTATACATATATATATATATATATGTGTACATATTAGATATTTATATATTAGATATGCATTAAAACAACAAGACGTTTGTTGATGATTTATATCCAAATTGTTGCATATTAATATGTAGCATGTTGGAATGAAACTTTTAAGTTGTAGGTGTCTTTTTGTCATAGTTGTTTATTAGAAGTGCTGTATGGAAGTCTTCTTATTTTTAGACTTATTTTTTGTGGAGAAATTAGTGTATTACATGTTCATGTTTAAAATATGCTTGTGTGTTTACATCAGAGACCCGAAATAAAACACTGAAACTGAATATTTTTTGAAGTCATAATAATGATGATGCAGCTGAATACATATTTCACTTGATTTTCTGATTTTCTGAGCAGTTGGTTCTGGCTGATTTCGACCTAAGTCTCGAACACATGCTAAAAGAATATTAAACATCAGAATAACACAGTTTAAACTCTCAGGACCAGATGTGCATGTGAGAAGAAGCAACACAAAATATTATGGCTGGTTAGTTGTAATGGTGGTGTTTGTGTTTTCAGGTTTACATGAAAGAGGGAAATATGGGACATTGCAGTATAACACAATTCATGACTAATATGGATAATCATAATAAGTCATTTGGATCGCTTCACTTTTGCCTCAGTTAAAAAATCTGGTTTCCTGTAAGATGTGTACTCACCTTTGATGGTGTCATGGCCGAAACAGCTCAAATGAGTAAAGAGTGGTGAAACTGTAGTCAGCAGTTAAAACAGGCCATCGCTATCGGCTGTTTATGCAGCTCAGTTTTAGTTTAGCAACCTAAACGGTGCTGACTCAAGAGATGGGCTGTTTTTTGATCTAACCTGTGTGAGTAAATGCTAACTCAATGTTAATGCCCTGCTGATCCCCAGTTTCTCTCCGGTGTGGCCTCCCACAGTTTTGGAAAGATTTGAGAAAGTTCTAATGTGGGGAGATGTGTTTGAAAGCACTGACACCATGCATGCATATTGACTGCTGTTGATCAAGTGGCTGTATGGCTGATAACTTGGCTGATTGCTTTGTGTTTGCTAATACCAGGTTTTTGTTACATGGTTTATTACATGGCTGAGCACATACATACATGTTGCAGCCCAACATATCATGGTGTGGTGCAGCCACAGTGTGTACATGGTCTATGTTATCCTTTCACCTCGATTTTATAAGGGAACTGGGGAGGTGGGAAAGAAAGAAGAAAGAAAAAGAAAAAGAAATAGGAAAGAAAGAAATCTCTTCATCACTGAACCTTGATGTTCTGCTTTGTCTCGCATTCATGTTCTAGCATTTGTCTGTGCTTGGCTCTGGTGTGTTACTGTGTATGATACTAAACTAGAGTTGTGTTCTAAACATCCAAGAAAGCTTGAACGCAAAATCTACTGCATAAATATGTTCATAAAAAATGCTGGTCAACCCGAACTGAGAACTGTGTGGGCGTGGCTATTGAGCAGCTTGATTGACGGCATACTGTCCAACACTTCTAGTCTGCTACAGTTATCATTTTGGTATTTATGTATGGTCAACTGGACGATAGAAATCACAGACAAGCAGATGTACATATGGAGGGCCGGACGAATAAACAGACAGCTGAAGCAACAGACAAACAGACATACAGATGAAGGAACAAATGAACAAATGGATGGAAGAGGCAAGGTGTGAATAAAGAGACAAACAAACAAATGTTGGTGTATGAATACAGGAATGAACGAGTGACAGGCAGCTACAGACAAGTGGTCCAGCTTGCTAGCCTGTGGTTATGCTGGTTAGCTTTAGTTCATTACCTGACTCTAAAGAGTTTTGTGATTTTAGCCTTGTGATTGGGTAGGAAATGTGTACAGAAGCATTAACCAAGATTACCCCGGATAAGGAGCAGCCAGCTTATGTGACTAGGAGGGAAGTATGATAAAATATATACAGTAGGTTATTTATTAGACAGGTATTCAGAAGACATACTTTGCACATGTAGATTATGATTCCCAGAGGAAGGGAGATTTAGGTTCCCTTGGGCTTTAAACCATGCACCTCAGTTGTCAGGGGTTAGTGGGCAGGGCTTCGTGGGCAGGCGTATTTTGGGAGCATATTGCGGTGACATTAGGACACAATTTTCTGCACTCATACATGCATCAGGCACCTGTGGCCGTGTCTTCAGATTCTTTTCTTAGCATTTCACATTTGGTGCTGAAACGGCCTCCTGACATTGTAGCAGAAATGAGAGCTTTGGGGCAAGTTCTGCCAGGAAGACTCCAATGCTACGTTACTTGCATCATTACTCTTGTTCGTCGTAGCCTGCCACCTGTCTTTAAAAGGATTCAACTTCCTGTTCCTGTTCTGTTACTTTCAGGTGCCAGTGTTTCAATGTTATCCTTCTTCCTCTCCCTCACTACCAATTTAGTCCCGGTCCTGCTGTCCAGGGAGTAGGCTCCACCCCTGCTGTCCATATCCAGCAGGATCTGCGAGGGTCTGAAAGCTTCCAGACCTGGCCCAAGACAGGGGCTACGTCAAAGATTCTTTATCCTGAAAAGTTGTTGTTGTTGTTTTTCTGGCAGAACTGTTGCTGGCTGACTTTGGTCACAAACTATATGACCTACAGTAAGACATATTTGACAGAGGCTAGAATTAAATTTAAAATAACCAACTACAGTTGATGCTAAAAGTGAACCCTCAAGTTTTGTTCTAGAGTGTATATTTCTAAATGGGAATAGAGGCGGGGGCTTAAAGCACAGAGACTGTTGGCAGACTGTTATCTAAGTTCCGCTGTCTGTCAGCAGTTGCTGAACTTTCTGAGTCAGAATCATCCTTGTCCTCCGGATTGTTTGGACTCAGATAAGGAGTTCTCATGTTCGAAATTGTCTAACAGGCCAATATTGTTTATTTTTGGTACATCTGCTTCTGCAAACTAATCCATGGCTGAACTGCACCCAGTAAGGTGACAATGAAAGCCTGCAGCCTTATAGCAAATTATTGCAAATAAATACCACATGCTGAACAGACATCATAGCAGTGGAATGGAAAATATAAAAATGGCATTTCAATTTGTGTAATATAATGTGTGTAAGTTATTGTGCAAGCCTACCTGTAGGGAATAAGCAGGCCAAATGATACATAATTGTATTTTTGGTGGTAAGCAATATCATTGGTCCAGTCCAGCAGATATTCATACTGTGTATGTAATAAATTCACCTGTTACTGATGACCACTCAAAAGCAAAAAAAATGGTCGATATGATTTAAACTGATGATGAATGCCCAAAAAAGAAAACTGAAACTTGAGAAAGTTCCATATTATGTGAGTTTCTAACTTGCAATGCACCAGCCTGTAGATTCTCTGACAGTATATAAGCACAGTAGACCAAGCTGGCACCCGACAGCTGACATCCCACATACCATATCCCGGCAGATATTTAAAGTTATGACAAATTTTCCAGTTTGATGGACACCGATGTCTATTTATGATGTCATCATGAGCTCCAAACACTGAAGGGGAACAATTTTCATTAGCTAGTACTATAAACAGAACAAGCAAAGCTTCAGTTCAAGAGTTATTTGCAACTTAGTTGCAAGTTTTAGTTTAATAAAAGCTTGCTTTAAACAGCTTCACATATGAGTTTTCCTTTACTAAATTGCATCTGTAGGTCTCTGCTCATGAACTAGCCAAAACTAATTTACTATAAAAGGAATAGAAAGGGAATATAAAAGATAAAAGATATAGTGCTTGTATACATTCAGAAAAAGACACTCACCAGTCACATGTGCACATATTCTATATTGTGGTCTATTTACCCACAAAGTCTGGAACAGTATGTTTTATGTGTTCACTAGGCTTTGGTGTGTGAAATATCCTGCTTTACCTGCCTTCCTCCAGGTGGTCTCTGATGTAGTCCAGGCCTAAAATGGCGATTTCCATGAAGGCTAAGATATACTGTGGTCGAGTACACCGTAAGACATCCAGTGGAGTTAAAGTTAAAAGATACACAGATACACAAAAAACTTTTTTTAGCCTCATCATCCTCATCAACGATACCTGCAGGAGTCTGAAGTTACTACCACCTTAAACTCGCAAGGTGACTAACTTACTTACCAATACAAATGCATCTGAATTCGCATAAAGTTGGGACAGTCAGTAGCATATATAGTAGCATGAAACTGGGAAAATTTAAAATAAGGAAAATTCCAAAATGTTCAAAGCATAATTTATACAGGTGGTGTAATTGCCTGGCTAGAAATAAATTATCCAGGAATTTGCATGGGTTTGGGAATTTATCCTCTACAGCGAATAATATCATCAAAGTCTTTGTGAATCCAAAAACTGTTACCTTTAACCCATCAAATAACATTAGATTATATACCAGCGTGCTTCTATGATGGATATCATGGCATGGACTCTGGAATACTTGGGAAAACAGGGTCAATAAACACTGTTTATTGCTGCAAACACATATTTAAGTAAAGTAAAAAGCTGCAGTATGGAGTACAGTGGAAACACTGTTGACTTTTCTGGGCGTAATCTCATTTAAATTAGACCTATACGCAGTGGAAACCTATGCTGTGATCTAAAGGGTTAACTTTTCAGGTTATTTATGAAAATAATAGACTTAGTGGTCTCCTCCCAATAAGGAAAATGATCATCCAGACTGTTACCAGTGTAAAATTGTAATTCCAGGGTCACTCATGGTGTGGCGTGTATTACAGGGTAAGCTGCACATCATTCTGAACATATTTTGGATGCTCATGCTTATTACAACATAACAACCCCAACATTCTGCCTGTTACAACAGCATGGCTGTGTAATCAGAGATACGGGTGCTAGACTGGCCTGCCTACTGTCCAGACCTGTCTTCCACTGGAAAGTGTTTCGACTGTAAGACCCTATACGTTGGCGTCCCTGAAGACTGCTACAGAAGAACAGCAAAACAGTACACTTTTAAAATGGGTTCAATTGATGCCTTCAGTCCCCACAGCCTTATTATTAGGTGCTGTTAAAAGGAAAGGTGATGTCATACAGTAGTAAGCAACTTTTGCGGAATGTGTTGCAGGAATCTATTTTTGTGTATGTTTTGAGTATGCATTTACAAAAAATAACGTATAACATAAAATGCTGTGTGTTTTTTACATTATTTAATGCACTGATCTGGTACAGCATGAAAACATAAATATGTGCAAATATGCCTTTATAATGTATGCAGCATGTACAGGGCAATGAAACTGAAACACCTGTCATTTTGGTGTGGGAGGTCTCATGGTTAAATTGGACCAGCCTGGTGGCCAATCTTCATTAACTGCACATTGCACCAGTAAGAGCAGAGTGTGAAGGTTCAGTTAGCAGGTAAGAGCACAGTTCTGCTCAAAATACTGCAATGCACACAACATTATGGGTGACATACCAGAGTTCAAAAGAGGACAAATTGTTGGTGCACGTCTTGCTGGCGCATCTGTGACCAAGACAGCAAGTCTTTGTGATGTATCAAGAGCCATGGTATCCAGGGTAATGTCAGCATACCACCAAGAAGGACGAACCTCCACCAGCATCACGTAGTGACCTGGCCACTATCCTGCAAGAAGAATGGCTTAAAATCCCTCTGACCACTGTGCAGGACGCAGTATATGTCATTCCCAAGACGAACTGACGCTGTACTGGCTGCAAAAGGAGGCCCTACACCATACTAATAAATGATTGTGGTCTAAAACCAGGAGTTTCATTGTCCGACCCCTGTAGATTTTCTTGTTGGAGGACGCCCAAGATACAGTACTTTCTTAAAGGCAGCACATGTTGTACTCTGCATGAATTCTGCCATCTCAGAAGTGTAAATGACACACTGACCCCATACCACGACAAACCCTGGCTTTTGGACTGTGGTTGCTGACCCCAGTCTGGATGATCCTTTTTAACCTAGGTCCTGAGCACACAGTGTCAATGTTTTTCCCAAAAAGGATCTGGATTACTGATTCACCACCATGCATGTTTCACACCATGCACACCTTTAAGTGGATGGCATACGGTTAACATAAAGGTTCTGTTAAGCGCAGTGAGGTTTTAAGTGTCACTCCATATTGTAGTGCTTAATAAAGGTTCCATCTTTCATAAGCTTCATATTTCTGTTCTCAATCAAGAACAGATAAAAAGCAAACAGCATATCATTAGACTCCCAATGGGGTGCTAGTGGAAATGAGTATCATGTCAGATGAGTTTTTGCTTGAGCTTTACCATTTTTGAGAAGTTCAGCTCTGAAAGTCACAGTTTGCCACTCATCCTCAGCATCGCTAAACTGCGTTATATTCCATATTCCTAGTGTGTTGTGTTATTGTCCTGGTCTCTGTATTCATTATCCACATGTATGGATTTGCAGCGTTTTGGTTGGCTTCTGGATTTATGAAGCTCTCTGCTTGTAATGAAGCCTCAGCTGACAACACCAATAAAGCGTACATGCTTCTGCATCCAACCTTGCACTCAGCGAGACCATCACTGACCTATAGGCTTTCATTGTGTATTCCTACGTTCTTCAGTCAAGACAGGTAAAGGAATTCAGCTGCAAAGGCTGACTGTAGCTATCTTTTACGTGTACCTTTACATCCTTGTACATATACCTTACACACCACTATCAGTGGTCTAAAATTATATGGAATAAAATCTCCTCATATTAACATACATTAGAGAGAAGAAAGTTTTCTGTTTCAGTGATGATGTCCTTATAGAAATCACCCCCTGTGCTCTCTTGCATACTTTTGATGTTCTCAAGCAGTTTCTTGAGGATCCTCTTGGGTTGCTGGGAGTAGGGAAAGAACACATATGATGAGACATGTCTTGTGAAAGGTAGACAGCACAGTGACAACACACAACACACGTGTTTACTACGACAAGTGCTTTAACTGACAGATGTCATTTTACGTGGTGAAGTTATACAAGAACCACTGATACTGTTACTATTGGGATGATACAGGTCTGTACATCTGGATTGCTGCAAGTTAGATATTTAAAATGTGGAGTTTGGATGTGAAGCTTTCCATGCGTCTTAGAAAATGAACCAAACTGAGGACTGTAGCCTGCATCGGATGGCTCATATCAGACATTATTGACTGATGGGTCTAAACAGTTTGCTCAGCCAGACAATCCATGGTATTCCTGTGAGTGCAGCTAGAAGGGTAGGATACCTTACAGGGCAAAGTAGGAACATAAAGCTCCATCATATTTAACACCACCATAATATTTAATGACACGTCCAAATGAACATACATATTACACACATGTAAAGACACAGACAGTTAATAGATGTCTTTGAACAAAGCTGTTTGGAGACTGCTATTTTACAGGTAACCAATAATCTGCAGTGGAACCCTCCAACCGCGCCAGCCATCCTAGCCGGTGCATGCTCCTTAGAGCACCATACCAATATGCAACACTTCAGCAAATCCACTTTAGCACCCTCTGTTGGGCCTCTATAATCGGTACTGTCCTCTTCTTCTCTTTCTCGCCCTCCTCGCTCCCTTTTTCCTTGCTGTTGTCTATTCTGGGAGAACGCTGCTCAGTAATGAAAGTGCGGGCTGGAAAGGGAGAGATGGAGATGAGGTGGATTAGGTGTGCCCGTGCTTTGCTGTGTACACGCAACCACTGAGGGATTTTTAGTATCATCACATATGCTTAACATTTAACTAGCACACACACACATTCAAACTCCCCCTCTTTCTGAACACACATGCACACACACACACAAACACACACTCCTATTCCTTCCAGTGGTGAACTGTGACTATTAGCCTGGAGCTAGGTCTTAGTTCAGCTCATAAATGTCAAAGTTGGTCAAAAAAGAGGGCAAAAAAATACACACACAAAAAACACTAGCACCTCTATGGGGTTCTTCGTAATATTGTAGTGCTAGATAAAGCTGTACATTAAATGCAGAGACTCACAGCTCATAAATGATACTCTTTGTGTTACGCTAGTCAGGTTAGCTAGGGGGTTACTGGGACAGTCTGGGGAACTCCCAGGTGGGCCTGTGGTGTTTTGGGCCACTTACGAGGAGATAATGAATAAACTCATACTTAAATGCTCAAGAACGCTCAGGCAACCTATATATACTACATTCACGTGTGCATAAGTAGTAATTTCTCAGTTTAAGAGCCCTGTTCCCCCTTAAATGATACAGCTCTTACATTCAGAGGCCTGTTTATGTGCTAATGTGTAACTGCTGCACAGTTTAAGGTGGAACTTCCAATGTAAAGCTAACATCACATTAAGGGTGCTGATGTAGTGCTGATATGTAACAGCAAAAAGTGCTTCTCAGGGTTTTTTACTGTTTTCACAATTTACATGAATAAATGATGTGAAAGTAAACAGCAGTGTTATAACTGCCAAGCTATGAAAATGCTAATTCAGTTATTTAGCTAATGCTAGCATTGTTTGTAACATTTGCATATTGATTGTCCTCTATCTAGCTATTATTAAAGTGCATATCCTGTGCGATATGGTTATGCAGCTTAAAGGGTTTCCACTTCCTGCTTGGCTGTGGTTGCTATGGGAGGAAAGAAGGATTGGTAAGTTGCGGGTCAGTATCTTTGTGGATTAGAGTTTGGGGATCTGTTCCTAGTGAGTACATGTAGTTTGGTGTCTGTGGGTTAAAGGCCTTGTATGGGGGTGAAAATAAATGGGTGGATGGGTGGTATTAAAAAGAAAAACAGACGAGTGTCAGTCAGACCTTGCTTGCAGGTCTTCCCTGAAATAGTGTATGCGAAAACCTGAGAGTCCTGAGGGCTCTGCCCTGCCCATTTGATAACACTCATATGAATCTCAAACACACTTATGCACACACGCTCACTCAAAGGACTGTAAATACAGAGAATAACTGAATCCTCCCCTTTGCGTCTGCAGATTACACTGGCCCTGCACATGAGTGTCAAGCCAGAAAAAGAAAGCGAGTGAGACAGAAAGAGAGAAAGTGGAGATTGTAGCTTCCAGATGAAGGAGAGATTAATGCAACACAAGGCCAGAAGGTCACGCTGGCCTGAGAGCTGATGCTGTTTATTCGGTTTGCTTTGCCGCCCCCAGGCTGATTAAGCATGCAGTGAGACAGGGCCGTGGTGATTAGCGGGGCCCAGGCACAGAGCAGGACCGGAGACAGTGTGTGGGACTTCAGTGGGACACCGGTGGGCTCGGGTGTTATCGACCCACCACACAGATCCTGCTAATAAGAGACAGAGACTTAGCGCACCCACCCACACATCCACACTCTCTCTCTCTCACATGCTGCTGACACGCAGAGAAGACTGAACTCCACTGTGGGCTTAATGACTGGACTCGTTTCAGGTGGCATCTTCATTTCGCTAGGATCATCATTACTAACACAACAACAAACAAATTCATACAGATATCAGACTGCTTGTGGCAGAAGGAAAAGTACAGTGACAAATCTAATGTATACAGTTCTCTCTTTACCCTGAATGCGTTCATTTAGCCAACACACGTTTTACGCCCAAGGCTTTCTTCTTTAGGTTTGAGGTATGAGGCCAGTGTGTGAGGCGAAGTGCCTAAAAACTTGTTAGAGGGCCAGTAGTGTCATAGGTAGAAATGTGTGGGCCTATGAAAAAGTGGGTAGGCCCATATATATATCTTTTGCCCTGTCATAACAAAAGGCTATGCTCTCTTCCAGAGAGCCATGTAGTCATTACGCCACCTATTCTAACACTTCTGCTCTAGAGCAAAAGAAAGCAGTCAGTTCAGGATTCGCATAAACACAAGTAACACTGCAGCACCTTCTTTATAAAACAAGGCTCTGCTGACCACAGGCATGTTTACATTTACAGCATTTAGCTGACACTCCATCCAGAGTGACTTACAAGTTAATAACGAGCACTGTTAGTACAAAAGTTGTAGAAAATTGTAAACAGTGACATTTTGGTTCCTTTGGATGGGTCCAGCACACTGAGACAAAATTTCACTTTTAAACATCCCCATTTACATCTTTTTATAGCGACTGGAGCTTCAAATTTGTATATGCTGATTATGAACTGTAGATTTGAGGCAATTGTGCACACTGAGGTTGACTAAGCAGATTTTAACAACCTAAAAAGCTCACTTCAGTCTAAGGATGGGCCGATTCAGTATTAGGACCAGATATCGCTCTATATTAACTGAATTGGCTGGACTGAGTATAGGATAATTAGACTAATCCATTCACTTTAGTTTGCGACATACGACACACATTGGCAGTATGTATGCAGTGTGCCAGTAGATTTGACTTACAAACAGGAACAACAACACAGAGCGAGTCAAAGAGTCAGCTGTGTAGGTATCATGTTTTACAAACTTAGTAAAGTAATGTTTAGTCAACCCTGATGCCTTAAGTTTCTCCCACGTGGTGAAGTATAAGGTTTACTTATTCAACAATTCAGTACAGATATTCATATATCTTTTTTTAGCTCTTTATAATTATTGTTATTTTTCTATTCTATTTATTGTATTGTATTTATTGTAATTTATTCTGTTTATTTTATTATATGATTGTACTTTTCCCTTAGTATAATAGGTGTTAACAGTCTGTGCTCTTGTTACATGTCATACATGTGTCCTCTCACCAAAACAAATTCCTTGTATGTTTGAACTGATACGCAACGTTTATCAGTATAGGTATCAGGACAGAAAAAGTTGAACCGTAGCATTCCTAACCCAGGCCTAGCCATGGGTACCTCCCTGAGAGGCTTTCTGGTCTTAAACAACCCATTTCCTAGTTTCCTAGTTCAACTGGACAGTTATCTAAGATTAAGGCTGGCACTAGACACGTTGTCTTCTCAGCTCTGATGCTGTGAATAACTTATTGTTCTGAAGTATCACGTTTCCTTTTCTCCTAAGGATTGTCAGGGAAAACATCCATGACAAACATGATACACAAATAACACATGGTGAGAATTGTCATTAAGCCTCCTGAGCCATCAAAGGTCAACAATCATTTCCTCTGGGTAGCATTTCATGTGTTATTTGTCATGTGATGTCGTATTCTGTTGCACATCACTGCACCCCTCAGCCTCAGTGGTTTGACAGAATTCCTGATTTAAATCTATTTTGTGTTTCTGTCAGCATTTTCTCACTACAATTCCTTTGGGAATCCTTCTGTGGTAATAAAGAATTTCTTCCAGCCAGCTAGCAGAGAACAAAAAAATCAAACGGCCTTCCCCAAAGCCCTCATAGTTTTTCAAAGTTCTCCTGCATTCAAGGTTTCACCAGAAGAAGGGTTTCTGTCTAGCCTTTAAACTGGAAAATCTCATTCTTGATACTATTTGAGAACCTGTAGGATGTGAGGAGCATGCTTGAAATGGATGTAGTACTGTAGTACTTTATTTATTTATTTATATTTTGGCCAAATACATATGTTTCTGTGGTTTTTGACTATAAATGGCACAATCTTATCTATAAAAAATGGACTACAACACATCATACATCTAGAAACCTACAGTAAAACGATGTCTGTACATTTCTATAGATACAGTTTCATACAGGGTTGAACAAAACACATACACAAGTCTATGTAGGATTAGTTACAACATGTTACTACAAGTTTGCAACATGGCTGGATATACATTTCCATTTCTATTAAGTCCATACTATTATTTAATGGTGCAATTATAAATTGTCCTCTGATATCTACAAAGATTTGTGACTTTCTGGACAGGGCGAAAAATGCCCAGCTGCGGTTTTACACAGTTACAACTTTATGATTTTAGTCTAGAAAGAAATTGGCTGTTTTCCCTTTCTGGTGAGCTAATACATAACTCGGCTCTGATTTGAGCAACCTGATAATCAGGAAAATAAAACAAACATTGTATTGCTTTGCTATATACTGTATGTATGTATATATATATATATATATATATATATATATATATATATATATATATATATATATATATATATATATACATATATAAAACTATGATTCTGGAGAAATGACATGTGACAACAAATTGTTCATCTTGGTGCAGACCACGGTGCCTGCACACAGAGATTGCTTGTTCTTCTCTACCAAGACAGGATTGGCACTACACCATTGCAGTCTGTGGTGAGGTTGAAGGGTAGTCATCATAACGTCCCTTGTGCATGTAGTCCTGTATCATGCAGCCCTCTGCTGATGATGCTGGTACTAACATAATGGCTCATGGAGGGCATCACTGCTCACTGAATGTCCACAATTGTGAATGTTAGGTCAGCGATTAGGCTTGTCCTTGCTCACGTCACATGCTCTGCCCAGTATGAAACTTTAATCATTCGCATGTCTCACAATGTCTAACCTACCCACCAAGTTTCATTTCTCTCGGTTGATACCTTCTGGATGTAACTATTCGTTTGACGATGAGTCTACTTGCCTTTGATCTCAACATTAACACAAAGTAAATTCATCTGGTTATTCACTGTAAAACTCTAAGTTTAAGATCATCCTGCTTTAAAAAGTGGTTGTGGCACTAATAACAGAACTGGTTCTGTCTTCTCTCTCTTGAGCTAGTGTATGTCAATTTTGGAGGCATAATTTTGGGTGGAGGCAGGACTGTTACATAACAGGCTAGGATTTTGGAATTGGTCCATTTTACTTCTTTAAAGCGGGATTTGTATTTGACGGAGGAACAACAGTGTTCTTGTAAGTTCAATACTGTGCGTAGAATTCTAAGTCCACCTTCATCTATGTCAATGTAAATGCAATTTTTTATTCTATGACTCATTTAAAAGTTAGATTTTGAGTATTTGCCAGGAACATGAGGTCGAGCTTGACTTTATCACACAGCTCATCTATGTAGGATCCTTTACATGCTTATGCTATAAGTACTGCTTTTATCATGATGAAGCTGCCTGTGAGGATTTTAACTATTTACTAACTGCGTCTTCTATCAGGACTTCCTTAACCAGTATTTGGACCTTTGTGTTAAAAAAGTACCTCACTTGTTCTCCATCCCTACCATGGAGTTTCTGAGCTCTTCGTGGCCTTCAAAGCCGTAGCGCGACGGGTTGCTTCGCATGAAGAGATTTCTTAAGCTGAATTCTTTTACCCTGCAAGCTCAAGCACACACGCCAGGTCGCCACAGGCACGGCCTGTGTTAGCCATGCTGTCTTCATTTTTAGACCTCACTCCAGCACATGGTAGCGCCTGCAGCCCAGCTGCCCTCCTGCCTCTTCTTCTCTGCATGGGGCTCAGTTACATTGGTCTCTATTATGTGGTACTTGAAAAAACCCTCTGTTATGCACACCGTGTTGTTTTCAGAAGTCCAGTGTCTTTCAAGATTACTCACCCTTGCTGTTTTTTGCCCCGCATGCTGCCTGCACATCAGAGGGGAAGTGAATTTGCTCTCGATGTATGCCCCCTTTCATGTGCTTGTTTCTTCCACCAACATCCCCCACCCAACATAAGTGTGTTATGTGTTTATTAATGGGGTTAAGGATTATTTGTCACTGTCATGGTTGTTTTTTCTAAGGACAGGAGGTGTCGTAGGGCTGCTGGTGTGTTACCTTGTTTGATGTCTCAGAGGGGAGCGTCTTGACATACGTGTGTTTGACGGTTCGTGCCGTTTAATAGTGTGTAAGAAAGAAGTCTCGCTGTCTGCGGCAGTGCGGTCTCAAGGACGACTGAAAACTGAGCTCAATACCCAAGGGGTCCCTCTTTCCTCCATCCTCAGACACCTCACGTCAACTTTAATGACCAAAAGAAGGAATCATTAAACTGTTTAGTCATTTGGGGTGTCAAACGGGGACACGGCGGGCTTCATTTAAGTGTGTCATGTGAGCATACAGCATGTTTGAGTTTTCTCCTCTCTGCACAGCTTTCGACTACCCCCTGCCCCAGGCCGCTCGCTCAACTAAAATTTTTCTTGTCAATTATTTCACCATCCAACTGTGTGTGGTACAATCTTGGGAGGCTTGTAGGGTCAGTGGTGGTCCTCGGAGACGTCCAGTCACTGATCTCTTCCCTTTATTGCCAATAACAAACCCCTCCCCCATTTATTTATTTATCTGTTTGCTTCTTTGTTTTTATTGACAGTACAGTCATCTCCGGTCAAAGGTTATTCATTATTCATATGTTAAGTTATTCATTTTCCATTATTAAAAAATGGCATAAAATTGAACTAAATATAAAATTAGTCTTTTTTGCTTTTATTTTCTTGAATAAATCTGCAAAATTCATTGAAGTTGTTTGCGTTTTCTGTTTTCTGCTTCTAAGCTGCTTCTATGCTACTATGATCTAGAGGTCTGGACTCTGGGTCAATCAATCAATCAATCAGTAAAAAAAAATTCTGTATGGTCTGTTACATTATAGTTCCTTGCATGTACATGTGCACTATGAATGTTTTAAAATGACAAAAACATCACAAAACAGCTCAGGCATCAGGCAGTGCATTTATATCCATTTCATGCAATTACTTTCGGTGAGGAAGATTTTACAGGAGGATGTCCGGATCCCATCACCACCACGGTGAGCAATTCTAACTGGGTACATGTTTACATCTTAACCATTTCATGAAGAGGTATGGATTAAGCAGGTGACGTTGTCCAGTGACGTGTGGTTGTTGTTTATGAATTGATGTCTTGTTTATGTGTTGTTTGTAAATTATGCAATGATTTTTGGAGCAAGTGTGGCAAAGGAATAGTGTGAAATTGGACAGTAAAGTATCTAATGATGAAGACATTACAGAGTGTCAGAAAAAAAGAACCAGGACCGACGCGCGCAGAGCTAAAAGTCAAATGGGCTTTATTAAGCACACGAGTACACAAGCAGCGAGACAACCAAGGTGGACGGGCTAGGCAAGACTATGGTCAAAGTTAAAAAGGTCGATAGCCAGAGAGTAGAACAAGAGAGAAAACCAACAAGGGAATAGCAAAAGAAGAAGTCAAAGCAAAAGGGAGTCAAAAAAAGCCAGAGTCAGGGTAAACAGAGGAGAACCGCTCAGAGATGCAATGAGGAAGTGTTTGAGAGGAGTATATATGCTGAGGCTAAGTGGATGCAGCTGGCTAAAACTCAGGTGACCTAGAGCGGTGCTGATTGGATGGCTGGGGACATGTGGGTGTGATGTCATCGGATGATGCACTCTGGGAAATGGGGTCCAGGAGAGCAGAGGAGCTGGGGAAACCCGGAAGCTTGACACAGAGTTCTCCATTAAGTCATAGTGTGTCTAATCTTGAGGGCTGGTGAAGTTATAGTTCACCTGAGGGCTGGTGAAGTTCAGATGTTTAAATTCTGAGACCAAATTACATAACGATTAGAATTGGGTATGATTTTGGGAATTACACTTTCTCTGTAGCTTTTAATCAGTTTTTCTTCTTCTCTGTCTTATATTCTCAGAAAATGTCATCTGAAAAATGAATAACCTCTACTTAATAACTCTAGTTTTGACTAGAACTGAGATCAAATGACGCGAGGGTATCTGGCTGTTGCACAGCACATGTAGCTTTCTTCCCCTCTCCTTCTCTGTGCTGTTTTCTTTCTGGAAGTTTGTCCATCTGCTTATGTTTGAATAAGCGTCTGCCGGAGGATCATCCGAGAGCATCTCAGTAAAACCATATGCAAATGTGTTTGTGAGCGGATGAGAGGTTTCATCCTTGTGTTCGCATATACGTGCACGGCTCTCTGAATGTCTGCCATCAAACGTCTGGTAGGTCCTCCCCCTTTAGAGAGAATCTGCTGTCTGCTGAATAGTCAGGATATGAGAAGTGAGGAGAGAAATCAGAAACACAGTTGTATGTTTATTTTTAGATGAAAGTGCTACTTGTAGTTCTACAGTTACAGACTGTAGATTCTGGGATTCATACTTACACATTTCACCCTGTTCTTCAATGGTTAAGACCCCCAACAGGACCACCACAGAGCAAGTATTATGTGGGTTGTGATTCATTCTCAGCACTGCAGTGACACTGACGTAGTGCCGGTGTGTTAGTGTGTGTTGTGCTGGTGTGAGTGGATCAGACACAGCAGTGCTGCTGGAGTGTTTAAACACTGTGTCCACTCACGTCCACTCTATTAGACACTGGTACCCTACTGGTCCACCTTGAAGGTTTGAAGTTTAAACAGTAAAAAAACAGTAGCAGGTTTATTATGGCTGTGATGTCCTAATATCATTTCTGCAACAAGACACTTAATCAGCTCAGTTAGGTGAGGAGACTCTAGTGTCACTCTCCGTCCAACAATCTTAAAAAAATAGAAGCTGAAAATCGAAGGTTATTAATTAGTCAGACACTGCTGTCTGTTCCAGTGATCACAAGCCCAAAACATGGAAGTAGATTCCAGTAGTTTCCATTAGCTAGAACTATAAAATAACTTTTTGCAAACAAGCAAAGTGTCGTTTAATATTAATTCGCAACTTAGCAACAAGTTAAAGTTTAATAAAAGCTTGCTTTAAAGAGGCTCATAAATGAGTTTTCCTTTCCTATATTACTGTAGGTCCACATTCAGCCAGCAGTTACACCCTCCATGAGTCATCCTGTCAGTGCCAGCACCTTTGGCAGACAGCTGCACAACACAGGACTACATGCACGCAGACCGTTACGACGACTGCCCTTAACACCACATCAATGCCACCAACACTGCAGTGATGTTGTACCATGATGTCATGGGGTCCTGTTTTGTCTTGGTGGAGACGACCAACGAATATGTGTGTGGATGCCCTGTGATCAGCACCAAGATAACCAGACTAGGTTTGTTGTCACACGTTACACGTCCAGAAGGCCTGGTGTCACTCCACCCCCACCCCTAATACAAACTCTGCAGGAACTGCATGAGAATATTCAAGCTGCATGGGATGGATTATCGCAGGACACCATTAGGAACCTCCTCCATGTCTGGCATGTTGCATTATCAAATGATGACTCAATTCCATACTGAGAGACACTGCTTCTGTATGTGTAGCTCAACATATATTACCCATATCAGTCTAAATTGTTTTAGTGTTGTATCAGTCTATTGTTTCTACTTAGCTTTACCTTCCTTCCCAATAGCATTGCAATCCAACACTACTGGGTGCAACTATTCTGTTGGTGATGAGTATATATATATATAACACCTAAAGATTTGGGAATCTGGAGAAATCTCTGCACATAAAAGATCAGGAACAAAAACCACAACGAAAGTCCCATGACCTTTAATCCCTAAGACGTGATGGATATGTCTGCCTGAGCTTGGGAACGCTCACTAACTAAACTGTTGTCAATAAACACTGTCTGTTGTTGCATCCAGTTTGTCCCCTACAATCCAAGTTAAATAGGTGTATTCAGATTTTTCCTCCATATGGGCATGATTTCATAGAAAGAAAAAAAATATATATATAATATATATATATATATATATATATATATATATATAACAAACTTGCGGTTTGTTTTTGTCTAGGTAGAAAGCGGCACACTAGAATCTCACTTGAGGCATCCTGAGGTGCCTCTTTTAATGGCAACTGAAGCTTCTGATTCAACAGCTGGCACACTGATATAGAACTGAAGGCTTGAGGCAATGTCCTCAGCCTGGATAAGCCCAGGTCCCTTCAGGCCTGCCCATGGCTCCACCCTGATCAGCAGTAGACTGTTCCTACTATCTGAGCCCTATTGGGCCTTGGGGTATGAGGCCCTATGAGACGTCTGGCAGTCAGAGGCCCCTGGACACTGGGTCCTTCTGGTCAGTAATCCATCCCGTTAGACATAAAGACAGCTGTCCCCTTAGAAATTGAATTCTGGGGCCTTTTTATAGAAATAGAAATCCTCAGTGTCACCCTAAACTGAGATGAGATGGGATTTCAGACTTGGGGACGGCAGGCTCGGTTAGCCATGGCAGTATTAATTCACAGAGAGTGCTGCAGTCTGCTCGGCAGGTTCTCTCTTCTCTAACGGGAAGGCGGTTACGGCAGTAAACAAGTTCGCAAGATCGCCACAGGATTGGTTGACGAGTGGTCGCCTAGCAACGCTACCTCCCGGCCATCTGTTGAGCACTCGCCCCTCTCAGGAGCGCGCTGGGGGAATTCCTTGGGAGTGTGACTCTCTCTCTCTTTCTCTCTCTCTCTCTAGTAAAATGGGTATGGGACAAAGCTATGAGGCCAGTTTCCAAGTGACCTGGTGTACTTCAAACGTTCCCATGGCAATGACGGTGATTGTATTCAGAGATCAAACGTGTTTGTGTTTGTGTTGTTTTGGCGACTGAGTCCTTTCTTCTTCTTACATAGCCAGACAAAACCCTTGGTGGGGTCTGAAGGACACTGCGGTGGACTGGCTGTGAGAGAGCAGCTTCCTGAGTGCATTCTGATCAATTATTTACTGTAGAGCAGAAGGACAGCAAATTGTAATATTCTCATAAACAAAATTCACAGTTTATGCTGTTCGGCAGTCTGGGTTCTGTCCAATAACAATGGCCATAATGATCATATATGAGAAATGACCTGATCATGGTTCTCAAAAAGTATCTTAGGTGAAGAGCATCTTAAGTTGGAGAGAGAGCATTCATTGTGACGCTCGCTCTACCATTTAAGAATCGTCTTTATGCTAAGATGCCTTTGGGAAACCCAGCCCTGTTAGTGTAGGGATATACGATGGTACTGGAATCACATCAGCATCGGTGGAGATATATATGTATATATAGACATCAGACAGATGTTTAGATTTGACCAATAGTTCAAACCAATATTTGATCACATTGTTAATACGGAATGTTCGGGTTACTATGCTAATTTATCTCACTTCACAGTAACATTTATTACTGTACTGAAGTAAATATCAGATTTCTTCATAATTCTAATTCAAACAGAAGCTAATATTATAAATGTTTATATATGCAACATTCTAATGAATTAGAATATGAATAATTGCCAAATTAAATAAATAAAACTATTGAATAATCAGACCATAGATTTTAATGATGTATACGACACATTTCAATGCCAGCCATTTTAATAAGCTAAAAGTAATCAAAATCTTCATTTTAAAGCTATTTCCTATTGAGGGTGTTGGTCCTAGACCCTTATTTCATTTCAGCTTACTGTTTGTTTGTTTTGTTTTTTTAAATATGTTTTTTTTCTTTTTTTATAAAATAAAAATGTATATGTATTTCAGTTGTAAAGCAGTACGCTATAATATTTTGATTAAAACTGAAAGAAATGGCATTACAAAAAAATAGAACAGACTAAAACATGCTGAACACGTGCCCTTTACTAGCTGGAATATTATCCAACAGAACGCTAAGCGCGGTTGTAAGTCGCTCTGGATAAGAGCGTCTGCTAAATGCCTTAAATGTAAATTTAAATGTAAATGCCCTTAAAAATTAAATTTAATCTAAACCTAAATTAATCATTCAAGAATCAGTTTAAGAATTTAAGAAAAGTCTTTACATATCAACGTCACATGCAAGTCAGATTTATCTGCTTATAGGGGTCCGCAGTACAACATGCTGTTCAATGTTTGCCAATGTCACCACTGAAACACAAATAGTCGTAGGCGGAGCCTCATTTAAGCCACATGACTCGGCATCCCTGCCCCTCATGACCACCGGGTGAGCAGTTAGATCTCATTATTTTGAAGTTAATCAGTGAGTATCGTTAAGAACTGTTTCTACTGAATTGTTTTCTGCAGCTGTGCTGTTATGAAATGAACTAAAATGATTACTGCTGAGAGAGTCTCTACTAATCACAGGTGACGTGTTTCAAAGCAGATCTCTCTTTCAGTCTGTAATAAATCAGTCTTTCTTCCTTTCAGTAGACGAACTGGTTGCTGTTCATTAACTCATGCTCACAACTGGTGATATTGGTTATTCATCTGGCCCCTGTACAAGGCCATGCAGAGGACACCATAGCATATCTGAATGCCTTCTTTATTGTTTGTCTTGTTGGCCGTGGACTGTTCTCTCTGCTGCTGTATCTCCATTACTATTTAATGTCCTTACAGGCATCCTTCTTCTGACCTTACCAAGGTTCCAAAAAATCATATTTCTCTGTATTTGTTTACATAATAATAATAATAATAATAATAATAATAATAATAATAATAATAATAATAATAATAGCTGAGAATTGAAATTAAAAGTTGATTTTAATTCCAACACACAATCTGTCAACACCTATAAGTCATTCAGCCAATAAACATGCTTCTTCCAAAATCCAGGCTGTTGATTGGCTGCCTAAATTATATTTACTGGCCACAAAGGGCTGCAAAGTATCCAGAAACACTGATAATAATAACATGGATAAGAAATAGAACAGTATATAACACACATGTTTTAAAAATACTTGTATGTACTTTTAGTACTATCATTGCTGTTAAGTTCTAGATAGATAGATAGATAGATAGATAGATAGATAGATAGATAGATAGATACTTTATTGATACCGAATGAAATTTAGCAAAATAATAGACTGGATTTGTTTAGTTATCAAGTCAGGAGGTTTAATTATTATTATTATTATTATTATTATTATTATTAATATTGTTGTTGTTGTTGTTATTGATGCAGTAGTAGTAACAGTATAGCTCGATAATTAACCAATAATTTTATTTGATCTGTCTGTCTGTCTATCCCCAGAGCTAAAGTATTTGGATAAGATGAAGTGTGGTAAAATGTAAGTACTCTACTGCAGGTTGGGTTAAAGAACAGGCTGGCTAACAATCTTCACCAAGAGAAACTCTTTTTTTCCGCAATGTGTGTTCCAAGGTTACCGGAGTGCTTGGGTTAATGGAGTCCTTTTAGCCATGAGAGAGCCTGCAACCTGAAGGCTACCATCTTCTCATGTAGATTTTCTTCTGAATGGGAGCGATACATTATAGACTCCAGGGCTGTGTGTGTTGGTGGTGTAGGCTGGGGCCTTTCAGACTGGACTGCTTGTGCTGTACAGCAAAGCCAAGTCTCTGGGAAAAAAGAAACTTGAATAGAAGTTCATATGAAATGAAATGCCTGCCTGAAAAGTAATATGTATACCGCTGACATGAACTTGAAAGTGTTTGTGTGGTCTTATCTTCGGCTTTAAAATGAATTGGAGATATATGGAAAGATCCAGGTAGGTGTGCTTGTTCTATAGACTGTGATAACACTTGGGGCGTGTGTGTGTTTGATATGTGGGCTGAGGTAGTGTTCAGATGCCTAGGCTTATGTGTGGGATATCTAATGATTTCTCCTCTATAATTAGAGCTCCAGCTCACACTCTTAACAACCATGATGTTTTTTATTCTCCTTAAAACAAACTTGCTTGTAGGTTCGGATGCCCTTAAGTGGCCCTATGTGAAAATATGACTTTCATTTGGCTCTGAGGTGGGAGGGAAATTCATAAGGTGAAAGAGGTGATATTGGATTGCTATGATTTCCCACAAGTTAAATTCCTTTGACGGATAAATGAAAGGCATTACTTTAGCATTATTATATGTCTTCTAAGAGGCTTTGACATTTCTAAAGCTGTCTACCATGGATTTGTTTGTATGGAACGTCCTCGACGCATTGATGTGAATTCAGCGGCAGGAGCCATTGAGAGCATCCTCATTTCTAGCCATGACTAATATCTTTGTTTACGTCCTTTCTCTCCTGCAACTGTGCTGCTGCTGCTGCTGCTGCTGCTGGAAGTTCTTTTGATTCCCTTCCTTGGTCACCGCTTGCATCACTGCGTCGTTCCAACCATTCCCCACGGACTCCGGGAAGAAAAAAAAGCTAAGCAAAGCACGCCTTTGGAATCCTTCATTGGCCGTGATTAGTATGCTGGAAAAAGGTCCCATCTGTCGAAGTGGGGTGACTAGTATAAGGAAGGGGGGACTCCCCAAGGGGCACCGGGATTAACCACTGACACCAGTGACACGGCAAGGCTGTTAATAAGGGGAGGAGAAAGAGCGAGACAGAGAGCACAATTCTCCTAAGACCAGGGCAGTGACAATCAGCAGCGGCCCCCAGAATCACACACACGTGCCCACCCAGCCCCCCGGCCCTGGCCCACATCTCTATTAGATTTACACAGGGGCCTCATCTGCTGCCTGACTCGCACAACAAAGGATGGCGTTCTAATATCGGAGGGTGAAAACCCCTCCCACGTAGGATCCTTGTAGCTGTTGGAGTCTGGGGTGGGGCCACGTGCCAGATTCTCTTAGGTTTAAATTGGGGGCCTCAGGTGTGAACATGGAACCCTGATTTGATTAATCTGGGGGGAGGAATTATAGACTCATTTAAAAGTCGTCCGTTCTGCTCCCTTAACATTTAAGCAGTGTTCAATTTGTGCTACATATTTATTGATTTCTCACGGATTCCTGAAAATTCTGGAATTCTATGTCCATAATGATGACTTACAAATCCGTTTATGAGGGCTTGCGTGGCATTCTTAACACCTGGCTTAAGCTTGTGTAATGTCTATGTAATGATACGTTAAATAAAGCAAGAGCATGTGACTCCATAAAGCCAGGTTTGATAACACACTATAATATCTCTTAATAAAATGATTGTGGATAATAATGTTGTAATGCAGGCTAACCTTTTATAGGACTTTTTTGTGAGGCTGCTAAGGCGTTAAGCGAAGCAAGGCTGTTAAGCAAACTTCATTTCAGTACATTGTCACTTCTGCCTACTGAACAGGACAATTTTTTTTATCTTAAGGCTTGAAAGAGCAAAGCTAATGCTATATTACAGCCTAGCATGAGCAGCATAGCATTACAGTTTCCAGGTATTTAAAAATAAACACTCGATTCAATATTCCCTGCATATAAAAGCTATTCTGATGTATAAAATGTGTTTACAGCAGCACCAGGTTCAGCAAATATCAGCCCTTATTCTCCAACTCCATACAGAATTCTCTCCATCATCTCCTATAGCTGTTGGGGTGGAAGCACCAAACACAAGGGTTACTCTGGTAATATACCAAAACCTACAGTGTGCTATACCAATCCATACTTACACATTGCTAGACATTACATGCTGTTAGACATTATAATGAGTTATAACATCTGCCATATAAACTTATATTCTCCTATTTTATAAAGTGTTTTGTATGCAAGTATAACCGTGTGTAAGGACCTATAGTATCTGGTGTAACAAGGTGTTATGAGTAAATGCATTTATAAAAAATCATGAATACATAAATTGTATTATGACCAAATACATTTGTGTTGAATTGCTGACAAGATCGAAACATAGTTGAATGAATAAGCGAAATAATAATTAGTAAATAATTCTATGTACAATTCTATGTAAAAAAAACAAAACAAGGCCAAGCCCAAAGTACTATGGTCTTTACTGATGGTTGGTACTGATGTTTTTCAGCTGTTTGAAGCTCTCAGCGCTCAACGGAACAATATCAGCTTATCTTTCTGTAAAGACTGCCTGCAAGTTCATCCACCTTTATAATTTAAACATGTTATGATGGGTCAGGTTATCTGTTTTAATGATTTGTTATTAGGCCTATTAAGAACTTTGCCCTTTTTTGCCCCTGAGTGTGTAGTACCCAAAAACAATGTGTTGTATGAAATTGAACTGTAAATAACAATAGTCATATACAGTACAACAGGCTTTCCATCATATAGAAAAACCTTAAATTAAACCTTAAATGAACCATATTTGGGGAAACTCCATTAATAATTCCATTGATAATTTATTTGTTAGTCACCTCGTTAGGTTAGACAAGAATAAAGTGTTGAATGACTGACAAGATCAAGACTGAAAAGTAAACTTATAATCAGTATTAACCGATATTTTATCATTATCATCTTTACATATAAATCACAATAGCTTGAAAAACGTGTAGATTCACTGGGGTTTTGGATTGTGAATAAAGAGCTGTATCTGTTTAATAGACATGCTGACCCCTGCTTCCTATCATTAAATGAGACGGCTAAGACCATAATGCCATAAACAATGCTAACATTAGCCAAGTAACTTAAATCAGTGTCCTGTGAATGTTTCAGTTCCCTCCTGCTTTTTTATACCTGGCTTTTGTAATGGCTGTTGCTGCTGCTGTCGCTGTTCATTGCTCCCAGCACCGCATCCCCTAATTTGATTATCACTGGAGGCTCTGGTTAGCTTTCTATTGGAATTTCTGTTCCACCTTAAATAGGGCAACAGTTACAGTACATGCTAGCCTCTGAACAGACATCAAGAAGTAAGAGTTGGAGTTTCTGTTTCTATATGCTAGTGCCCAAAACAGGCATCTGAAGCGCTAAACAGTTTAAGGTGGAACAGCAACTGGGAATAAGGAGCTAACTTCAGCTTCATCTAATCTCTGTCCACTGGAGGAGTCAGCAAACCTTAGCTGGTTTGTTGGGTGCTTTCATGTGGCCCAAAACGCCACCAGCCCAATGGGAATTTCCCTGATACTCTCCAAATTACTCACTCGAACAAGAGTTCTTTGTCGTTGGCTCTTGGCTTTTGCTCTCCATCAGTGTGTTTTCATTCCACCCAGACTGCCTTCCCTCATGCATGATCCTTTTCTACATACTTTGCTCAGCAGCCTATCCTTGAATAGACTAAAGGGTGTGTAATTGCTCTTTCTTCTGCTGAGTGCTTCTGCTAGTGGGTAGCCGCTTTCACACTAAGGATTAACCCATGAAAGTTTGGCAAACTGATCAATATTGCATCAGAACTGTATCCTGTTCTTTTCTGACCAGGCTTATTTTTGCAAGGCTCTCTTTGCAATGAAGCCAATGACTGTGCTCAGAAAACATACTGTAATATTGTCTAACCCTAAAGATTTGCACGGTTTCTGAAAGGGCATAGTTATTAGCATATCATTATTGATTTGGGATAAAAATTTCTCTTTCATTAACAGAACTAAAAGCTTTCACCTTTGAGTTGGAGGATGGAATCAAACTCCACCCTTGCTTTAGACCTGAATCCACCGGTGATTCTGTCCACAGTAAGAAGACAACTCAACACTAAGAGTAGGGTGAAAGGATGTGATACTGAGATATCAAGCAAAGAAGCCGCTCATAGCTCAGTTGTGTTCAGCTGATGAATCCATTCTACCTATATCCTATATAACCCTCAACTGAAATCCGGATCATTTGTTTGGAGAACCTACTCCATGTCTATAGTGTTACATCCACTAGATCAGGTTTCATGCTGACATCAGGCACACGGTTCCTAATTAGCCTTTGTCTCATTTGCAATCTATAGGTAATCTGTCACACATGAGGATAAATCAGTTCTGGGGGGCTTCCCTGAAGACTGGGTAATTAACACTGATATGTGGCGACCCCCCCCCCTCACCCCCCGCCCCCCATTGACAATTAGCAGCCAGACACTTTGCTGAAGATTGGCTTCATCGGGAATGCACAGATCTGTACTTCAATTACACATGAAGAATAACGTTTTGGTGGGATGGATCAACACCTCTCACACT
Organism: Prochilodus magdalenae; assembly: GCA_024036415.1. Lineage (NCBI taxonomy): Eukaryota > Metazoa > Chordata > Actinopteri > Characiformes > Prochilodontidae > Prochilodus > Prochilodus magdalenae. The sequence continues at coordinate 312,096 of JAMWET010000532.1, read as the reverse complement.
TTGAGGGAGACAAAGGCTGAGTGTTTTCTAATAGGGTTTGGGTCAGTTCCAAATCAATTCTGCTAGCCTACTGGTGAATTTGAATAGTGTGCTGAACTCCAGCCCACCTCTTGAATTGAAGGGGAATTAACCCTGGCTCCTGGTTCCTGATGTCTTATTTGCCGCCTGGGACACGACTCATGTAAAAATAGAACTTTGCTGACAAAGGGTGTTGTTCATGAACAAGCGATCGATATGCATTCACTCCCGCATCTGACCGAGGGCATTTGTCTTAGCGTGGCGAATTGTTTAACCCTGTGTGCCATTGCTTTAACTATGCATTGGTTTAAGCTTCTGCTCTGGGACTTGCACAAAGTCATTCACGTGATTGCTTTAGCTGAGGGACAAGAGCTGTGATCAACTTCTGTGAGCCCTGCTAGGTACTTTGACACAAATATATATATATATAGAAGTAAAGGGGGTTCTGCAGGGTGTTGGACCCCTTAATTAACCTCTTGGACCACCTGAATGTCTCAATATTCTGAGGGATCATGTTAGGGGGAAAAACGGTGCTCAAAGATCAGTTCAGGGAAAACTTTGTAGACGTATATGATCTCAATTAACGTGCGGTAGACACCACACAGCATCAAAATAGAAGAAGGACCACTGAAGCATCAGCGCAACTATGGGGAGTGAGCAGACAGCCAATGCTGGAGTAGCCAGCCAACATATCAGGGACTCTCCAAATATCGTTTTTTTCACACACTGAGTAAAATATGTTTCTTTCAATGGATAATGAACAATGAAGGTCACAACCAACATAATAAAGGGAAAAAGAGAGTGATGATTGGCTTTTGAGAATTTCTATTGTATTTATGTACAAAACAGCTGCGTTATAATGCAGGCTATAAATGGCTTATTTCCATACTATATGTATATATATACAGGGGTTGGACAATGAAACTGAAACACCTCGTTTTAGACCACAATCATTTATTAGATACCGTGGCTCTTGATACATCACAAAGACTTGCTGTCTTGGTCACAGATGCGCCAGCAAGACGTGCACCAACAATTTGTCCTCTTTTGAACTCTGGTATGGCACCCATAATGTTGTGTGCATTGCAGTATTTTGAGGAAAACTGTGCTCTTACCTGCTAACTGAACCTTCACACTCTGCTCTTACTGGTGCAATGTGCAGTTAATGAAGACTGGCCACCAGGCTGGTCCAATTTAGCCATGAGACCTCCCACACTAAAATGACAGGTGTTTCAGTTTCATTGTCCAACCCCTATATATATATATATATATAGTAATGAATTATATATATATTATATATCAGTTTTATTTATTTAGCTTAAAAACACTTGGTGATCAATACTTTTTTTGGAAGAAAGATTAAATGCATGTAAATAAGCCATATATAGTCTGCATTATAACGTGATATAACAAATTATATTTGGAGAGTCCCTGATATGTTGGCTGGCTACTCCAGCGTTGGCTGTCTGCTCACTCCCTATAGCTGCGCTGATGCTTCAGTGGTCCTTCTTCTACTTTAATGCTGTGTGAAGTCTTCCACGCATTAATTGAGATCCTATACATCTATAAAGTTTTCCCTGAACTGATATTTGAGCACCTTTTTCCCCCTGACATGATCCCTCAGAATGTTGAGACATTCAGGTGGTCCAAGAGGTTAATTAAGGGGTCCAACACCCTGCAGGACCCCCTTTACTTCGCACCTTGCTTTTACTCTTAATTAATGGGTTTTGTCTAGCACCCTTGCTGCTAGACTTATTACCATTCCCATTTCATTACAGTGTAGTTGATCTGACATCTGCCTTAGACTGCAGCTACCTGTGCCCTGAATTTAGCAGAAATAAAGTAGATTAAAATCCATTAAACCTGTGGAGGATCAACAGTGCCACACTGTACCGTTTCTGTTTGTACCAGTTCTGCTGATCCACTCATCAAGAAATGTTTATAGAAAGTCATGTGTGTTCAAACGATGCAGAAAAATTAAAATACATAGTAGAGAGATTGTTGGGATGGTTTATTTGTGGAGGCAACTATGTGGAAATTTTCTACATTACAGATTTTCTTCTCAAAATTACTTTTTTGTCCAAACTCCACATAATCTAGTCATATGTGTACATCATAAAAAATATTTCTCATTCATTTTAGACAAACAGCAGATGATTTACCACGACAAAATTACTTTTGTCATGCTGATCAAAATACTTCACTTGTTCTCAGTGATTCTCCAAAGACTGTCCAACCATCTAGGTACTGTATTAGTTTAGTGATGATATCATTACACTTAAAAATGTTGAACCAGTTCCCATAAGCTGTAAAGCATATCTGATACATTTTACTTCATTATACATATACGTTTCAGACATTTTGGCTAAGAGCTGTGTTTTTAATAATGCAAACATACTCGCTACATACAGGCTGCGATGATGTAGGAGATGTAGAAAGACTGCTCTGTAATTCCCTATACAGTGCTGCATGTTCACTTCTATCCTAAGGGGTGTTTTCTATGCTGATATTGTATTTTTTCTTGTCTTTCTTTTCCGAATCGGAATGACACAGTACAAGGAACAGTGAAACAGTACCAGGATGAATGTGAATCAGATCTGACATTTCTTGCAATCTCCCACATACGGTAATGTTTAACTTTGTGCTGTTGAAATGCATATAGGCCTCACAGTAAAGCTACTGTCAACATGAGTTAGCAGTTAGCTTGGTACAAAGTTTTGTCATTCTAATGATACGGACATCGTCAGTGACATAAATACTTACTGTTGCGACATGAACTAAGGAAGTTACAGGCTTTTGCCAGTGATTAGATGTGTGGTGTTGTTTGTATGAACTGTTTTGAGAAGTTTAAAGGAAGCTAAAAGTGGTCCTTCAAGGGCAGGAGGGCCTATTCCCGATCCTGAAAGCAGACGAGAGTTTAGCTCCAGCCCTAACCTAACACACATAGCTATGAAGGCCTTCAGGGACATCTGAATGAAACAGCCAGGTGTGTGGGGTCTGAACACTTCAGGGCCAGGATTGGGCACCCTTGTTCTATGGCGTCAGTTACAGAATGCTCTGTGGCTTCTATTTTTTGCCTTGTAATTAATCTAATGTTATTATAGTAGCACATTATTTCTAGAACAAAGCATTTCATATTCAGTATTATGTAACAGCTCTAAATGAGTTTATACACAATATAAAGCAGCTGTGCACTAAACGTAACCTCCTGAGACCCGGGCTTCATCTTGGTGTGCATTTTTTATTTCTTCTATTTGTGAATAGTAGGACCTAACAAGTATAAAAACTAAACTTTGTGTTTGTACAGGAAGTTGTTTTGGCAAAAACCATATCATCATATGAGGCCAAGGGGTCAACTTTTTAAAAAATTAAATATCATGGTACAGAGAAGCAGAAATTAAATGTCCTCATATGAGGATGCAGGGTCTCAGGAGGTTAACCACTACAGAGAAAATGAATCTTCCTCTGTAAAGCTTGTCTAGACTGGTAAGAGTAGTTGTGAAGGAACTCTGGGTGGAGTACACTGAGATCAGTTACATTTGTGTGCACGTGGAGTAAATAAGACGTTTCTTGTTTCTAAGTTTGTGACTACATTGCTGCACGATCAAGAACATATGATAGAAGCCTTCCTCGCAGCATTGACTGCATGATTACCTCTAAGCATGACAAGTGCCATACTACAGACAGATTGAGTGGAGTGATTGATTTCTGCTGTACCTTTGTCCAAAGCTCATTTATCTTTCCCATTAGTCCCAGCGCTTGATTAACCAAGATCTGCTACCTGTGATCGACACAACTAAGGCATAGCTCAGAGCGTGGTGCGTTAGCGTCAGATGTGTCAGATTGCATCAGGTGACGGACAGCTGTTGCTCCAATCTGTATTAGAGTTATTAATTGGTATTCAGTAGTCGTATTCGGGGGAGGAGGAAGAAGAGGAAATTGGCAAGAGGCTTATTTGCAGTGATTGACTCTGATGCTTAACACAGATGTTATGACACACAGAGCCTGCTGGCAGTGCCGTATGGAGCAGTAGTCTTGGGTCACGTAAGAACATTGTATTTAAAGTTTAAAATATAAATCACAGGAACATAAAATTTCAAAACAAAAATAAACACAAACACCAAAAAAAACCCCAACAATCTATCTATCTATCTATCTATCTATCTATCTATCTATCTATCCATCTATCTATGCTTGTCTATCTATCTATCTATCTATCTATGCTTGTCTATCTATCTATCTATCTATCTATCTATCTATCTATCTATCTATCTATCTATCTATCTATGCTTGTCTATCTGTCTATCTATCTATCTATGCTTGTCTATCTATCTATCTATCTATCTATCTATGCTTGTCTATCTATCTATCTATCTATCTATCTATCTATCTATCTATCTATCTATCTATCTATCTATGCTTGTCTATCTATCTATCTATCTATCTATCTATCTATCTATCTATCTATCTATCTATCTATCTATCTATCTATCTATCTATCTATCTATCTATCTATCTATCTATCTATGCTTGTCTATCTATCTATCTATCTATCTATGCTTGTCTATCTATCTATCTATCTATCTATGCTTGTCTATCTATCTATCTATCTATCTATCTATCTATCTATCTATCTATCTATCTATCTATCTATCTATCTATCTATCTATCTATCTATCTAGGGTCATCTATCTATCTATCTATCTATCTATCTATCTATCTATCTATCTATCTATCTATCTATCTATCTATCTATCTATCTGTCTGTCTATCTATCTATCTATGCTTGTCTATCTGTCTATCTGTCTGTCTGTCTATCTATCTATCTATCTATCTATCTATCTATCTATCTATCTATCTATCTATCTATGCTTGTCTATCTATCTATCTATCTATCTATCTATCTATCTATCTATCTATCTATCTATCTATCTATCTATGCTTGTCTATCTATCTATCTATCTATCTATCTATCTATCTATCTATCTATCTATCTATCTATCTATCTATCTATCTATCTATCTATCTGTCTATCTATCTATCTATCTATCTATCTATCTATCTATCTATCTATCTATCTATGCTTGTCTATCTATCTATCTATCTATCTATCTATCTATCTATCTATCTATCTATCTATCTATCTATCTATCTATCTATCTATCTATGCTTGTCTTTCTGTCTATCTATCTATCTATCTATCTATCTATCTATCTATCTATCTATCTATCTATCTATCTATCTATCTATCTATCTATCTATGCTTGTCTATCTATCTGTCTATCTGTCTGTCTATCTATCTATTTTTCCCCATCTCTATCTATCTATCTATCTATCTATCTATCTATCTATCTATCTATCTATCTATCTATCTATCTATCTATCTATCTATCTATCTATCTATCTATCTATGCTTGTCTATCTGTGTGTTTGTCTATTAGGCTGTGTAGGCTGGGCTGGAAAGATAATAATCTATGCTCTGTCCATAAAGGCATTCTTTTGTAGTTACTGGTGCAAATGCGTTGATTGTAATGAACCTTTCCAGATTGTCCCTCAAAGTAAAAGTGCCCCCTTGCGTATTTCAACTACTGTAATCAAAACATCAGAAACAACGTACAGTTATTACTGATATACTGACAACATGGCTTAGCATTTGACTGTCAAGGACTTGATATTCTGATGATACATGTTCACTGATATAAACACTTTCTGCTGGGACACAAACTAAGCATTTAGAGGTAGTACAGACTTCAGCTAGTGATGCATCGGGTGGTGCTGCTTGAACTGTTCTAAAAAAATTCATGATGGTTTGAGAAAGGAAAACTGTAGTGTAGGCGAGCTGTGTTAGTTATAAAGTATTTTCCTGCCTAAGCCTTTTCCACAGGGTTGTATGTGAGAAACTCTCACTGTATTGCTAGGCTAGAACAAAGAGAATGGCCACAGCCCATGTGAGACACAGACAGAGAGAGAGGCTGCAGAAAGTGCTTCAGTAGCGCAGGCAGAGGCACGTCCCGCCATTAGGCCTGCTGGAAAGGGCCTCCTAGGGGAATGCTGTCTGTATTTCACAGGTGCGAATGAGGGACCTTATGGTGTGCTGGCCCTCACTATGGCTCGCACACATTCCACCGTCTGTCTTTTAGCCTTTTTTGTCCCACTCGTACTTTTCAATGCTTAGCTGACCAGCAAAGGAGATCATAGCCCATTCATCTTGGCTTTTTTTTTTTAGCAGGGGATTTATGCATTCTGGCCTCATTTACTGTACTTTACTCAGCTTACATCTACAGGGACAGTGCACAGTAGCATTTCTGTGAATCTGCCACTTTAGACAAGTAATAATTTTTAGCTGTGTCTCGTGGACATTCAGGTAGACCTCCTGTTTCTGCTAAGGTGTAAGTTATGAATACTGTTTGCTTAGTATGTACAGGGGTTGGACAATGAAACTGGAACACCTGGTTTTAGACCACAATCATTTATTAGTATGGTGTAGGGCCTCCTTTTGCGGCCAATACAGCGTCAGTTGGTCTTGGGAATGACATATACTGCGTCCTGCACAGTGGTCAGAGGGATTTTAGGCCATTCTTCTTGCAGGATAGTGGCCAGGTCACTACGTGATGCTGGTGGAGGTTCGTCCTTCTTGGTGGTATGCTGACATTACCCTGGATACCGTGGCTCTTGATACATCACAAAGACTTGCTGTCTTGGTCACAGATGCGCCAGCAAGACGTGCACCAACAATTTGTCCTCTTTTGAACTCTGGTATGTCACCCATAATGTTGTGTGCATTGCAGTATTTTGAGCAGAACTGCTCTTACCTGCTAACTGAACCTTCACACTCTGCTCTTACTGGTGCAATGTGCAAATAATGAAGATTGGCCACCAGGCTGGTCCAATTTAGCCATGAAACCTCCCACACTAAATGACAGGTGTTTCAGTTTCATTGTCCAACCCCTGTATTTTAAAGGGTATAAAGATAGGAAATTGTTGACCCTAACTGAAAAATACCAGTGCTGAAGTTAGCATTTGACCTGCATTCCAGAAAGATTAGTTGCATACATGACGCATAGCTATTGTAGGCGGTAGAAGATGTATTGAAAGATGAAATGTGACATGAATGTTTGATATGTGTGATAGGCTCTTAATCAGGACAAGAGCTCTCTTCATCTTCTCGGAGTATTTATAGCTCCCTGTGTGAATGCGTGTAATTGGTTGAGCTTGACTTTTGCCCTAAACCGTCTACAGCGATGGCAATGTTTGACGAGCAGAGATGTTTTTTTTAGACCATTGACTATAAATGTTTGCTTCCTCCTGTTAGCCTTCTTCCCCACGCTCTGCTGCAGCTGCTAGTGACAGTTTTGAGTTTATTTGCAGCCACATGGAAGCTGCTGCATGGCAGGTCTCAGATTTCTGTTTCTTAATCATGAGTGAGCCTGGAAACGTGTTTCCTTCCACTTCCTGCGCCTAGCCTGGGAGTCTCATTCATTATCACAATTTCTCATTCAGGAAATCAATCTGATGCTGCGTAGTGGAAGACGTGGGTGATAATGGGTGGGTGGCCAGGAGATGGAGGCTTGTTTTATTTAACTCACAAAATAAAACAAGTACAGATGCTCCTGGCAGTATAGATAGATAGATAGATAGATAGATAGATAGATAGATAGATAGATAGATAGATAGATAGATAGATAGATAGATAGATAGATAGATAGATAGACAGACAGACAGACAGACAGACAGACAGGCAGACAGACAGACAGACAGACAGACAGACAGACAGACAGATAGATAGATAGATAGATAGATAGATAGATAGATAGATAGATAGATAGATAGATAGATAGATAGATAGATAGATAGATAGATAGATAGACACACAGACAGACAGACAGGTAGATAGACAAACAGGCTGACCAGATAGATACATAGATAAATACATAGACAGACATACAGACAGACAGACATACAGACAGGCAGGCAGGCAGACAGACAGGTAGATAGACAGGCAGGCAGGCAGGCAGGCAGGCAGGCAGACACATAGACAGGCAGACAGACAGGTAGATAGACAGACAGGCAGGCAGGCAGACACATAGACAGACAGACAGACAGGTAGATAGACAGACAGGCAGACCAGATAGATACATAGACAAACAGACAGACAGACAGACAGACAGACAGGCAGGCAGGCAGTCAGACAGACAGACAGACACATTGACAGACAGACAGGTAGACCATATAGATCCATAGATAAATACATAGACAGACAGACAGACAGACAGACAGACAGACAGACAGGCAGGCAGACACATAGACAGACAGGTAGATAGACAGACAGGCAGACCAGATAGATACATAGATAAACACACAGACAAACAGACAGACAGACAGACAGACAGATAGATAGATAGATAGATAGATAGATAGATAGATATGTTCTGATAAATATTGTACAGTTGCTTCGTTTCAGAGGGCTGTGCCATGTAGCTCTGTGTTTCCCTCTTGTCAGAACCCAGACAGAAGCAGTAGTGTTGCTTACTCGTTTCGGGGGACTAGGAACCCCCCCTAATCCCCCTCTCTTTAGATGTTTCTGTCTTTAAAAGCCCATCGCTTGTGCCGTCTACCTTTCTCACTGGTAAAAAGGGTTTTGTTGAGGAAGATGGAGTTAACGTCAGCTTATGTCTGTATGGAAGTCAGAGGGGGAGTGGGAAAATGCCTAAAGTGTTTCATCTGCGAGAGTGACGAGCAGAAAACGAGGGAGATATGTCACTAATAGCAGGGTCTTGTGCTCTGGAGGCGTTGGGCTGGGATTGAACATTAGTGGCGCTGCATGATGAAATAGATATAGGCTCCTTAGGCAGACGGCTGAAGCTCTGGGATTACCTATAGAGAGGCGCAGGAGTATTTCAGCATGTTATCTGAGCTCAGAGCTGCTATTTTGATTCTCTCCAGCTGGCATCCTTGATTATTTTGAATGACTTGATTTAGCATGTGTGCTGTGCCTGAACTCTATAGCTGCTGCTGTACATGTTATTTTAATGCTTTAATAACAGAATGCAATCCTGTTTATAGGGCATATGTTGGGAGAGTTGGGAGAAAACCCCTCTGCCTTTTATACTGGGTCTATTTTTTGGCATACCAAGATTACACTGCCAATTATAGGACCTCATCTTAATTCATCCCATAAGGATGACAGATCAGCACCATGGACAGCTCCCCAAGCGGCACCTGAGCCATCGGCTTTTTAATGCCTCAGCTGCCAGAAATGTGCAGACACAGGGGCTGCCAAAAACAGCAACAGACTTCACAGTTCTTTTATATATTTATATATATTAAATCACCTACTGGTCATACCTACCATTCATTGTTTATGCCCAGCCTGTCATTGCCTACTTAAAGCAAGGCCACTCCCGCAGTTCCTTCTGGCTCTTCCCTAAGGACTCTCCACAGATGTTCTCTGTTTTAGTTTTGTGTATGGAAATAAAGGCGCCTGTGGCTTAGCAACACTGCCTTTCCTGGTGTCCTTCCATATATTCCCTAGCTGCTACATAAATAGAGGCAATAGCCTGATACAAATACAGCCAGTG